>SKCR01036766.1:0-130880 GCA_019454045.1 Zanthoxylum bungeanum
CTTCCATGTGAGGTCGTATGGTTTCTATCATTTTCTCCATCCAATCCATCGTCGAAGCCTGTAAAGATCAATGGTTTCAATATCCTGCCATCACCTTAGTGTGTTTGCTGCTTCTTGTACTGTTCCCCACAGACAGCGCCAACTGTTGATGGTTGTTTTTAGTTCCAGAAGCGATTTGGGAAAATCAATTCCTCGAACGAAACCTCCCCCAAGTATTGAATTTTTTTGGTTTATTGGGAACCAAATCAAATGATCGGTGGTAAACACACACGTAATGCAAGCGCACGTATCGTTCAAGTAGTATAAAAATATCGATCCCACGAGGATTTAATTTCTACTGTTGTTATTAATTATTGATACTATTTATTTACAGGTATCTAATTAAAGGGAGAAGTGAATGATTGCTTGATTGGTTGGTTGAATGTGGATTTTCTACATAAATAAATAACTGCACAAAAGAAAATATTAAGGAAAATAAACAAAAGACAAAAATATCTAGGGTTGTGATTCCACACAATATTATTCTAATAAGGAATTGAGTCTTTTATATATATGTAATAAATCAGTTGTTAACCTGGAACACGAAGATATGCAAAAGCCTCTTCTGATGGTCAGATGCAAACATCCAAAGTAACGCAATTAACTATATTCCTATGTTAACCAAGTTACCAGAATTCATTAAGATCAAGTTCCAATTATGGCTACCCACGCCCGATAGGTATACTCCTATCCGGGAAGGAAATCTCCCCTAAGGTGAGATCGTGAGCTATTGAATCTAAGGCTGAAACCTAAAATCTATTTTCCAAATTCATTTTAAGTTTACCACATCAATCTTATTGGTGATCATGCAACAAGAAGCATTAAGCTTAAGATTCATTAAACAAACTAAAGTATTAAACATAATATAATTAAATCAATTATTAAACTCATGAATATTGTATTTCATCACTGCCCTAGAATAAAAATAAAATATTGGGGTTAGGGGATCCACCTTTAATATTTCAAAGGTAGAAATCTCACTTTATTATAATATAGAAATTATCAGTATTACCAAATTAAGTCAAACGAACCATAAAGACGATGTTATTATTTGTCCAAAAACAAGCCATATAGGCGGTAATCATCTGTCACCTAGAGACCGACCATATAAGCGGCGTCACATTATGTCAAATAAATAAAATCAGCCATTAAGGCGGTACCAACTTCAATCCACATTATTAAATTATAATTTCCATATTATAAATTAAGTGAGATTAATCTACCTTATTATATTAAATGTTTCACCCGTCCTTTAGTGGAAATTAATTACTAAACATAAAAGGAAGTAAAAACACACAAGCTATTATTACTACTAAAAATAAAAATAAAAATACATCACAAAACTAAAAAATAAAACACATAAGATACAATCCTTAATTATTATTCAAGAAACAAAGGAAAGTATGAAATATATAAATGAAATGGCTTGGTATTTATAAGTAAAATTTTATCTCCGCCAATTTCTCCACCAATTTCTCCACAATTTTCTCCACCAATTTCTCCACAAACATGGCACCAAATATGGCACCAAACATGGCACAAAATCCTCCACCAAATATGTAAACATGTTTGCATGTTTGGTGAAAGTTTGACAATTATCATTTTTTTATTTTATTTTATTTTTTTGTTTTGAAAATGACTTTAATAATTACACATAACACACTTCCGGATGTTTTATCACTTTCGGTCATGAAAACGTCAGAATTCGAAATTATTATAAACGTCAAAGTTGTAGATCTTTGAGTCTTCTTTAATCTGGAACTTGAATCACCTCAATCTGATATCGGCATAGAAGGTTTTGGCCCAAATATGAAAATTACGCAAAGTTAAAATTTCTGAAATTGTACTTCATTAGAACGCTATTTCAAGATTCCATCCTGTAAAATCCAAATATCAAGTCCAGTTTTTGCCCTTATTTGTTCCATATTTCGTCCTGATTGATTCCATTAAGTCCCGATTTTATTTTATCTGTAAAATAAACTAAAACACATCAAAATGTTTATCAAACCCAAGAAACTATACAAAATATTAAGTAAAAAGGGCGGTAATTATTGATATATTTTCCGCTCATCACACCCCCAAACCTAACATTTTGCTAGTCCTCGAGCAAAACAAATGGAAATAAAATGAAATAAATAATTAAATTAAGCCACTTTCGTAGGGATCACTGTTGTATTTAGCGTATGCAACAAGCCTTTAAACCCCTAGGTGTACCAAGTGGACGAGTTGTAGTCTCATGAAGGCTTACAGTGACGATACTCACAAACGTAAAATGCACAAAAAAGACAAAAGAATAAAGAATAAACAAGTTAGTGACTAAACAAGTGAAACTTCTTATCCAAGTTAGTAGTTGTTTTCTTTCTTTCTAAATTACCAAATAAGTAAATTCTCCTATTATTTTTACCATTCTCCATATACACAGCCAACAAGGTATTAATCAAATCATTATGCCCACAATATTCATAAGTGTAGTTGAAAAGAGAGTAATATTTTTGTCCTAAAATTATATCAGAATTCACACCTTTTTTGGAAATGGAATTTTTTTTTTTAAAAAAAAAAGAAAGATCTACATCTTCAATCAATGTAGCGAGCTTTGGGCCAATGACTCCCAAGCCAGTTGGCTTTAGGGTACTAGGTGTTAAGACAACCCTACGAACTTAATTACCCGGATTTCAGATGTCATTTTTTTTTATATAACATCTTCAATCCATGTAGCGAGCTTTGGGCCAGTGACTCCCAAGCCAATTGGCTTTAGGGCACTAGGTGTTAAAATACCCATACGGAGTTAATTACTCGGATCTCATATGTTTTTTTTATTAATATACATAAATTTTTTTCTCTTTTTTTTAATTCCATCGCTTTCAGATGCTTCCTCCAATAAACTAGAGCACAGAATATTACAAATGTTTCACTTATAACTCATATCCGTATGTTACCATGCATGTTGATAATACATGTCAACTGAGCATATGAAGATCCAATTTAGTGAGTATTATGGAGAATTCATAAATTAAATAATTCAAAAGGAAATAAACAAAAATTAACTTGTTACGAATTAGGTAGAGATACGTCTCAGGAGTAGAAATTACTTACACAGCTATCTCAAAACCCAATTCCACCTGGTTAGTTAAGTTAAAAACATAAAAACATAATTTTTTTTTTTATTATTTTTTTTGAATTTTTGACTAAAAACCAAGCAAAAACAACACAACGAAAAAATAATAAAAATAAGATATTAATCAACTATTCTCTTCCCCCAAACCTAATTGAGACATTGTCCCCAATGTCTAAAAAGTAGAAGAAGAGTTTAGAAGACAGTACCGGGTTAGCTGGAATTCTACATCTAAAAAGAAAATTAAAGGTTAAGATCCATATTTATCCGACGCTTCTTACCACGATCAGACCAGTTTATCTTGGAAATGATATGGTCAATTTGTGGTTCAAAGGCTAAAAGTTGGTCAATTAAATTATGGGCAGTTCTGGCAGTAAAGAGGATATCTTTTACAGGTTTTGAAATGAACCAATTTTTCCGGACATCATCAAGAAACGCAAAAAGAAAGTCATAAAATCCATCAACGTTAAACAATCCAATTGGTTTCTGGTGTATGTTCAAGTTTACCCAATATAGCACTGTAAAATTTCCTCCATTGTGCCCAAGCCACCTGGTATAGCGATAAAAGCATCGGCACGGTTAATCATTTCTACAAGTCGTTCAGACATACCTGGCACAATGCATTCATCTTTGTTTGATGGTCCCACAAGATTTGCCTCTGCCAAAGGTTTTGGGATGATTCCCAGAACTTGACTTCATCCTTCCTGTACGGCCCTTGAAACGTACCCCATTAGTCCAAGATTGCCACCACCATATACTAGGTCATATTCTTTTCAACTATGACTCTACCCAATTCCTGTGCTGCCGCAGCGAATTCTGGTTTAGAACCAACACTAGTACCGTAAAATACACATATGTTTACAACTCGTCTTCTTGAAGATGCTTCCATTCTTTTTATGTATTTCTTTCTCAAATCTAGATGTCTTCAAGAGTGCAATAACGATCTGAATTTATAAAACATGAAAAGAGTGAGTAATAATAGCACTAATACCTACCAAATGACAATTATTAGTTAAACAGTAAATATATTGTGAAAGTCAAAAAGTATGGATCCTGTCGATAAAAATTAAGGAAATCACAACTGAAAAGCAATGAAAGCAATTATTTAAGGCAACGGAATTGTGTACGCAATACACCACTCACTTGGTATATAAATCCATTAGGATGCGTCTCAAGAATCCATTAGGATGCGTCTCAAGAATCCATTCCTTACTCAGACATCACTAATGAATTAAATCGCATCCTTGTGATAGCCAAAAACCATTCCTCCTATCTTGTTTTGCCTTAAATGTTCCGTTTGTGTTTTTCCCTGAAAATACCTTACAAAAATAAAAACTCTACAACATGTATACATAAAATAAAACATAAATTTCAATAATTAAAATTGTACGGGTTGCCTCCCTACTAGTGCTAAATTTTTCATCTTCAGCCAGACATTACTGAAGTCCATCTGTCAAGGAGGTCTCAGCGTGGTTTTGGACATCTAATTAAAGACAATCCCATGAGCGTTGCTTTTGAAGGGTCTCTTCCAACGGTAAAATGGCAAAACAAATTTTGTCTTATTCAGTGCTCATGCCACCTTCTTAAACTTTGTCGCTCCAGTGGTTCCTGAAAAGAAAGAAAGAAAATCAATAGATCTCATATGGTGCTTGACTTTGAATGGGAGTTCCATTATGTCAAGCTTTTAGGCGGTATATTTGATTTGTATTCCTCAATACACATATTTTTCTCCTGAATGCATGAGATCTTCAATATGGTCAGACATTTGCTCCTCCATTCTCTGCATCTTCCTCCACATTTACGTCATAGATGTACTCTAGAATTTCATTGTTCAGCTCGTCATCTGTCATCTGTGAAATGCATGCTCCATATGGGTCAACCCGAGGATGTAAAGATTTGTCTGATTGTAGGTCTCTATCCTCTGTGGTTGGTATGAACTGCTCGGGTAGATCTTCTTCAAATATTTATGCAATGCATGCTCCAAGATCTTCATTTTGAGGATGCGTAGTTTCATCTTCACTTGTTGGTGTAGTTAGTACAGACAGCTCTGCTACTTGTTCCTCATCAGAGTTCGATGAATAATAAAGATCAAATTGAGATTCTTCCGGTTCGGGCTCCTGAACTGATACCTCAGATTCTTGATACAGCTCCGCCTCTTCATCTGTTAAGGTGTCATCATGAAATGCTTGGTAGTCGAAGGCTTCGTCAGTGTCATTTGAATTTGCTTCGTGAGGTGTGAAGTTCTGATTTTCTATTAATTTTCTCGTTTAATCTATCATTCTTTGTATGGATGTCGCATTACTCTGAAACATTTCATCCATTGCATCCCATTTTTCATCTTGTTTCTTGAGTCAATCTTTGAGCATGTCAATCACATGATCTTACTCTGATGGTTATGGTTCTTGATGAAGATCGTAGGTGGATGTTGGATTAGATGGAGAATAAGGTTCAGTGAAATATGTTGGTTCTTCGTACCATGAAAGATTCTGATAATTCCACCACCCTAAATTATAGAGGTATATGCATTGATCGCTTGGGTGGTTACCATCAAATATCTCACATCTCCCCCATTGTGTTCTGAAATGATTGGGCAAATGTTGTATTGATTGGTTCTGACATCCAATGATAATTAGGCTAGACAACATGCCTAAGAAAACCGGACTGTTGCTCTCTGATTTAGGGTGTATCTTCTCTTTGTAAAGCTCGTAATTCTTTCATCGCCCAATAATATTCCATTTTTCAACCACCTGAAAATAAAAGAAAGAAATAAAAATTACAAACAAAATAAAGAAAATTAGATACAAGTAAAATAGATAGCTTCAAAATTAATAACTCAAGAAAAGTAAGTCCCCGACAACGGCGCCAAAAACTTGATCGGTGGAAAACACACACATAAGCAAGCGCACATATCGCTCAAGTAGTATAAAAATATCGATCCCATGAGAACTTAATTTCTACTGTTGTTATTAATTATGGATACTATTTATTTACAGGTATTTAATTAAAGGGAGAAGTGAATGATTGCTTGATTGGTTGGTAGAATATGGATTTGATAAATAAATAAATAAAAAAACTGTACAAAATAAAATACTAAGGAAAATAAACAAAAGAAAAAAATATCTAGGGTTGTGATTCCACACAATATTATTCTAATGATGAATTGAGTCTTTTATATATGTGTAATAAATCAGTTGTTAACCTAGAACACAAAGATATACAAAAGCCTCTTCCGATGGTCAGATGCAAACACCTAAAGTAACCAAATTAATTATATTCCTATGTTAACCAAGTTACCCGAATTCATTAAGATCAAGTTCCAATCATGGCTACCCACGCCCGACAGGTATATTCCTATCCTGAAAGGAAATCTCCCCTAATGTGAGATCGTGAGCTTTTGAATCTAAGGCTGAAACCTAAAATCCATTTTCCAAGTTCAGTTTAAGTTTACCACATCAATCTTATTGGTGATCAGGCAACAAGAAGCATTAAGCTTAAGATTCAATAAACAAACAAAAGTATTAAACACAATATAATTAAATCAATTATTAAACTCATGAATATTGTATTTCATCACTACCCTAGAATAAAAATAAAATGTTGGGGTTAGGGATCCACCTTTAATATTTCAAATATAGAAATCTCACTTTATTATAATATAGAAATTATCAATATTACCAAATTAAGTCAAACCAGCCATAAAGGCGGTGTTATTATTTGTCCATAAACCAACCATATAGGCGGTAATCATCTGTCACCTAAAGACCGACCATATAGACGGTGTCACATTATGTCAAATAAATAAAACCAGCCATTAAGGCGGTATCAACTTCAATCCATATTATTAAATTATAATTTCCATATTATAAATTAAGTAAGAGTAATCTACTTTATCATATTAAAGGTTTCACCCTTCCAACAGTGGAAATTAACTACTAAACATAAAAGAAAGTAAAAACACACAAGCTATTATTACTACTAAAAATAAATTTAAAAATACATTACAAAACTAAAAAATAAAACACACAAGATACAATCCTTAATTCTTATTCAAGAAACCAATGAAAGTATGAAATTTACAAATGAAATGGCTTGGTATTTATAAGCAAAATTTTACCTCCGCAATTTTCTCCACCAAACATGGCACCAAATATGGCACCAAACATGGCACAAAATCCTCCACCAAACATGCAAACATGTTTGCATGTTTGGTGGAAGTTTGACAATTTATTTTATTTTTATTTTATTTTTTGATTTGAAAATGACTTTTATAATTACACATAACACACTTCTGGATATTTTATCACTTTCGGTCATGAAAACTTCAGAATTCGAAATTATTATGAACGTTAAGGTTTTAGATCTTTGAGTCTTCTTTAATCTGGAACTTGAATCACCTCAATCTGATATCGGCATAGAAAGTTATGGCCCAAATACAAAAATTATGCAAAGTTAAAATTTCTGAAATTGTACTTCATTAGAACGCTATTTCAAGATTCCATCCTGTAAAATCCAAATATCAAGTCCAGTTTTTACCTTTATTTGTTCCATATTTCGTCCTGATTGATTCCATTAAGTCCCGATTTTATTTTATCTGTAAAATAAACTAAAACACATCAAAACGTTCATCAAACCCGAGAAACTATATAAAATATTAAGTAAAAGGGGTGGTAAATATTGATATATTTTCCGCTCGTCATCAAACTTGGCAGAAACATAAGAAAACACACAGATAAGAACAAAAGATTTAACGTGGTTCGGTGGAATGGATCCAACCTACGTACACATATGCAAAAGAAGTAAAATCTTTTATTAGAAGTTCGGGTCACACCGACCTGCTCTTTCTCTCCCGCTTAAGCTTGTTTCTCTCTTTTACAAGTTATAAGAATGCCCAGAATCAAATTAACCAATCTCTTACAATGAGTTCTCAACCCCTTTATATAGTGCGCCTAAATCCACTATTTTTCCAACTCGTTGACGTCAGCCACGTTACCAAGTTATCATGCGTAGGTGATGAGTGGTAAATGTATCACTATTTCCCACTTATTTAACTTAATATTTTGTATAGTTTCTTGAGTTTTGTGAATATTTTGATGTGTTTTGTGTTATTTTGTAGATAAATAAAGTTTCAGGACATTCTGAAGGTGATTTGGAGCAAAACTGTGAAATTTGGCAAAAAGGGTATTTTGGTAATTTTGGGCGTCTCGACACCGAAACCCTTGGCGTCCCGACCTCTAACATGCACCGGAGACAGCTAATATGCGCCAGGTCAACAAGTCAAAGTTGCCAAGTTTGATTTTGCTAACGTGCACCATGCCACGTGTCATCATCACAAGCAATCTGCTAACGTGCACCGTATGCCACGTGTCAAAAATTCAACGAGCCGTTTTTTTTTAGCCACCATGCCACGTGTCGAAAATTCAGAGATCCAAAAAAATAATAATAAATAAAATAATAATAATAAATTGATTTTTTTGCCTATAAATTGAGTTTGATTTCTTAAGTTTCAAAGGTACCTCAACCTCTGAAATCCTTATAAATAAATTGAGAGTTCTCTCTTTAGTTTCTTTTATTCAGTTTAATTTACGTTTGTAGTAGTAATTCTCTTCTATAAATAGTAGTTTCCATTCATCCATGAGGAGCTAACTTCTCCATGCTGAGGTAAAAAGGTAATTTTTTTTACTTTTGCTATTTAGATTAATCTCCCTTAAAATATAATATATAAACTATTTAAGACCTGAATTAATAAAGGATACCGCCATTCCGGACGGTTGGTTATTCAATTAAATTGGTTACACCGGACTTAATGAGGATACCGCCATACTGGACGGTTGGTTTAAGTTTATATTTCTGTTCCGCCTTATGGCTGGTATATTTGAATTTGACTTAATCAGGATACCGCCATTCTGGACGGTTGATTTAAATATCACAAGATTATATATATTATTTTATTGGAGATATCTAAATAGTGAATAGTAGAAGTTAATTCATTTTACCTTAGCATTTCTTTTTATTACTTTTCAGTAATTTCATTTTATGTCTTTTAAGTTTATATCAGCTTTAGCTATGTGGTAACTAAATTAAATATCTAGGGTTATGATAAAATCTAATATCACCGGTTTTAAAAAGGGTTAGATTATAGTTTGGGTAATTAAAGAGTTATTTGTTGAGTCATAATCTAATATGCCTTTTTATTAACTGATCACTAATAAAATTGAATAGATAAACCTAAAATGAACTAGACATAAGGACTTTAAGTTTAAAGACCTTATACTCAACAGCCCACGATCTTCCTTGAGGATAGATAACCCTTTAATAGATTTCCTTACAGGATAGACATATACCTGTCGGGCGGGGTAGCCATAATTAGAACTTAAACTTAATGAATCCAGATAATTTGGTTGACATAGACATATGGTTCAATTGGATTAAACTGGGTATTTGTGTCTGACCATCGACAGATGCTTTCACATAAATTCGTGTTCCAGGTTAGTAAACTGATTTATTACACAAACTTAAAATAATCACTTCATCTTTTTAAAGATATTAGAAAGATTCACAACCCTGGATCTTTGAGTCTTTTATTTTCCTTAGTATTTTCTTTTATCTTTTGTCTTTTTATTTATTTAGTAAATCTACAAATCAAATCATTCAAGCAATCTATTCCCTTCTCACTCAATTAGATATTTGTAAATAAATAGTATCAATAATTAATAACAACAGTAGTAATTAAGTCCTCGTGGGATCGATATTTTTATACAACTTGAAAGATATGTGCGCTTGCGTTATACGTGTGTGTTTATGCCGGTCAAGTTTTTGGCGCCGTTGCCGGAGACTTATTTTTCTTGAGTTATTAATTTTGAAGCTATCTAATTTACTTATATCTAATTTTCTTTATTTTTATCTGTAATTTTTATTTCTTTCTTTTATTTCAGGTGATTAAAAAATGGAACATTTTGAAAATTACGAGCTTTACTAGAAAAATACACCCAAATCCGGGAGCAAAGTCCGATTTTCTGAGGCCTGTTGTCCAGCCTAGCAATTATCACTGGAATTCAGAACCAAGCAATACTACATTCTCATCAGAACGAAATAGGGAGATGTGTAATATGTGATGGTAACCACCCGAGCAATCAATGTATTTACCTTTCAGAGTGGCAGAATTATTGGAATCATTCAAGGTACGAAAAATCATCACATTTTCCATCTTATCCACCATCTACCTACGATCTTTATCAGAAACCAGATCCATCAAAGGAAGATTAGTTGAATGACATGCTAAAAGATTGGCTCGAGAAACAAGAAGCTCAATTTGATGTACAAATTCACAGTCAAGCGGCGTCTATACAGAGGATGACAGATCAAGTTAGACAATTAACAGATAACCTGAATCACATATCTCACGGAGCAAATTCAAATAATACTGAAGAAGCCTTTCAATATCCTGAGATTCTTCATGACATCATAACAGAGGACGAGGCTGAGCAGTATCAAGAATCAGAGGATCAGTTCAGGAGCCTGCACCAACAAGGTCTCAATTTGATTTTTATTATTCTGATTCTGACGAGGACAAAGAAGCTGAGCTGTTTGGACCAACTGCACCAACAAATGAGGATGAAATTCTATATCCTCAAAATGAAGATCTTGGAGACTGTTTTGCACTGATATTTGAAGAAGATTTACCTGAACCAGTCACATCAGAAGATGAAGACCTAAAATCTGACAATTCTTTTCATCCTCAGGTTGACAATTTTGAAGCATGTATTTCACAGATGACAGATGAAGAGCTGAATATGGAAATTTTCAAATACATCTGTGAAGAAAAGGTGGAGCAAGAAGCAGAGCAAATGGAGGAGCAACTGTCAGACCAAATTGAAAATTCAGAGCATTCATGAGAAACATCGCTGTATCGGGGAGTACAAATCAAAGATATCACCCAGAAGCTTGACAAAATGGAACTTCCATTCCAAGTCAAGCACCATACGAGACCTCCTGATTTTATTTCTTTCTTTTCAGGAACCACTGTAGCGACAAAGAATAAAAAGGTGGCACAAGCACTGAATGAGACAAAACTATTTTTACCACCTTACTGTTGGAAGAGACCCTTCAAAAGCAACGCATATGGGATTGTCTTTAATCGGACATCCAAAACGACGCTGAAACCACCTTGACAGATAAATTTCAGTCACGTCTGGCTGAAGACGTAAAATTTAGCGCTAGCAGGGAGGCAACCCATGCAATTTTGTTGTAATTTTTGTATTCATATTTTGTGTATACATGTTGTAGAATTTTTAACTTTGTGTGTTAGTTTTTGAGGTAAAAGCACAAAAATGAGCATTTTAAGACAGAATGAATGATGTTAGGAGATCGTAAAGATGAAAGATAAATCATGAGTGATGGCTGAGTAAGGAATGAGTTCTTGAGACGCATCCTCATGAATTTATAATAACCAAGAGGCGTATTGAGTACACAATTCTGTTGCCTTAATTATTGCTTTGATTTGCTTTTCTTTTGTTTTTATCTTTATTTTCGCCGACAAAATTTATACCTTTTTGACTATCATGATTTATTTTAAATGTTAATCTAATAATTGTCATTTGGCATGTACTAGTGCTATTATATTACTCACCCATTTCAGGTTCTATAAATTTAGCTCGTCATTTCTCTCTTTGACACATCTTGATATACATTCACATAAGAGAGAGAAAATGGAAGCAACATCACAGCAGAGATTCAGAAGAATATGTGTTTTCTGTGGATCTAATTCTGGTAACAAACCAGAATTCATTGAGGCTGCGAAAGAATTGGGGCGAGTGATAGCTGAGAAGAATATGCACCTGGTATATGGCGGGGGCAATCTTGGATTAATGGGAAGTATTTCAAAAGTAGTTCAGGATGGTGGCAGACATGTTCTGGGAATCATTCCAAGACCTTTAGCAAATGAACAATTAATCAGACCCACAAATGGTGATGAATGCATTGTATCAAGTATGTCCGAACAAATTCAGGAAATGATCAATACAGCAGATGCGTTTATTGCATTGCCAGGAGGACTTGGAACATTTGAGGAACTGTTCACAGTAGCATCATGGGCACATTTAAACATCCATCGTAAGCCCATTGGGTTACTAAACATTGAGCATTTTTTTGATTTTCTGTTTGTTTTCCTTGCGGAAGCAAAGAGACATGAGTTCGTCACGAAATCAGTAGAAGAGATTTTCCTGACTGCTACAAAGGCAAAAGAATTGATTGACCAAATCCTTGCCTTTGAACCAAAACTGTATCACATTCTCTCCAAGTTGGACTGGTCAGACAGCGATCATGGAAAAAAGCGCACATTGGACATAGATCTTAACCTTTAATTTTCCTGTAGAATTTCAGCTAATCAGGTATTATCTTCTAAACTCTTCTTCTATTGTTTAAGACATTGGGGACAATGTCTCATTTAGGTTTGGGGGGGGGAATGTTTTTTTTATTAGTATTTTGTTTATAGTTTTGTTATTTTTAGTCCAAAATTTTTCGAAAAATACAAAAAAAATTGAAAATTTTTCAAAAATTACAAAAATATTTTGCATTTTTATTTCACTAAAAAAAGCATATTTAAAGCTAGGTGATGGTTCGGTGTCTTCCTTCACTCACTACCTTTCTATAAGGAAAAGCTGTGAAGGCACCTAGATAATCATTCACCAGTAGCTTGTTGTGATAGACTAGTTTGGAGGACTCGTTGTTTATTCCTGTCACCAAGCGATAAGAGCCTAAGAGGCTTGGGTACTTAAGTGAGCCTCGCTTCACCCTCCCTCTGGGGAATCTACAACGGGAATTCCATTCGACAGTTAGTCACACACCATGACCAGTAGAAGTTATTTCTTTCTGTTTATGGTTTTTATGTTGACTAAAAAGGTGAAATTGGTAAGAGATAGCTGTGTAAGGAATTCTCACTCCTGATACATATTTCAAACCCATTTTCAAAACAAGTTAATTTTTGTTTAATTCCTTTTGAATTATTTAATTTGTAAATTCTCCATAAAACTGACTAAAATAGATCTTCATATGCTCAGTTGGTAGGTATTATCAACATACATAGTAACATACGGACATGAGATAAAATTGAAAAGATTGTAATATTCAGTACTACAGTTTAATTGGAGAAGCATCTCAAAAAGTGATGAAATAAAAAAAAAAATAAATAAAATTTACATCTGAGATCCGAGTTATTAAGTCTGTAAGGGTGTTTTAACACCTAGTGCCCTAAAACCAACTGGTTTGGGAGTCATTGGCCCAAAGCTCGCTACATGGATCAAAAATGATGAAAATATATATATATATATATATGTGAAGTCTGAGTAATTAAGTCCGTATGGGTGTCTTAACATCTGATGCCCTAAAGCCATCTGGTTCGGGAGCCACCGACCCAAAGCTCACTACATAGATGGAAGATATTGTATATAAATAAAAAATAGATAAAAAAAAATCAAAGAGAAAAATCAGAAAATTTATTCCATTACTACAAAAGATGTGAACTTTGATCAAACTTTATGACAAAAAGATTACTCTCTTATCAACTGCACTTATGACTGTTGTGGGCAAAAATGAGTTGATAAAACTTTGTTAGCTGTGTATATGAAGAATGATAAAAATAATCGGAGAATTTAGTTATTCAGTAATTTAGAATGAAACAAAACAACTAGTAAACTTGGAGTAGAAGTTTCACCTAATTAGTCACTTACTTTTTATTCTCTTTTCTCTTGTCTTTTTGTTTTTGTGTGCATTAGTTTCACTACCTTTTTACTTTTATAAAATATTTGTGGGTATCATTGCTGTAAACCATCACGAGACTACAACTCGTCCACTAGGGACACCTAGTGGTTTAAAGGCTTGTTGCATATGCTAAATGCAATCGTGATCCCTACGAAAGTGGCTTAGTTAAATTTTATTATTTTATTTTATTTTGCTCGAGGACTAGCAAAATGTTAGGTTTGGGGGTGTGATGAGTGGTAAATGTATCACTATTTCTCACTCATTTAATTTAATATTTTGTATAGTTTCTTGAGTTTTGTGAATATTTTGATGTGTTTTGTGTTATTTTGTAGATAAATAAAGTTTCAGGACATTCTGGAGATGATTTGGAGCAAAACTGTGAAACTTGGTGAAATTTGGCAAAAATGATATTTTGGTAATTTTGGGCGTCCCGACACCGAAACCCTTGGCGTCCCGACCTCTAACATGCACCGGAGACTACTAATATGCGCCAGGTCAACAAGTCAAAGTTGCCAAGTTTGACTTTGCTAACGTGCACCATGCCACGTGTCATCATCACAAGCAATCTACTAACGTGCACCGTATGCCACGTGTCAAAAATTCAACGAGCCGTTTTTTTAGCCACCATGCCACGTGTCGAAAATTCAGCGATCCAAAAAAAATAATAATAATAAAAAATTGGATTTTTGCCTATAAATTGAGTTTGATTTCTTAAGTTTCAAATGTACCCCATCCTCTGAAATCCTTATAAATAAATTGAGAGTTCTCTTCTTTAGTTTCTTTTATTCAGTTTTATTTACGTTTGTAGTAGTAATTCTCTTCTATAAATAGTAGTTTTCATTCATCCATGAGAAGCTAACTTCTCCATGCTGAGGTAAAAAGGTAATTTTTTTTACTTTTGCTATTTAGATTAATCTCCCTTAAAATATAATATATAAACTATTTAAAACCTGAATTAATAAAGGATACCGCCATTCCGGACGGTTGGTTATTCAATTTAAATTGGCTAAACCGGACTTAATGAGGATACCGCCATACTGGACGGTTGGTTTAAGTTTATATTTCTGTTCCGCCTTATGGCTGGTATATTTGAATTTGACTTAATCAGGATACCGCCATTCCAGACGGTTGATTTAAAATATCACAAGATTATATATATTATTTTATGAGAGATATCTAAATAGTGAATAGTAGAAGTTAATTCTTTTTACCTTAGCATTTCTTTTTATTACTTTTCAGTAATTTCATTTTATGTCTTTTAAGTTTATATCAGCTTTAGCTATGTGTTGTAACTAAATTAAATATCTAGGGTTGTGATAAAATCTAATATCACCGGTTTTAAAAAGGGTTAGATTATAGTTTGGGTAATTAAAGAGTTATTTGTTGAGTCATAATCTTAATGCCTTTTTATTAACTGATCACTAATAAAATTGAATAGATAAACCTAAAATGAACTAGACATAAGGACTTTAAGTTTAAAGACCTTATACTCAACAGCCCACGATCTTCCTTGAGGATAGATAACCCTTTAATAGATTTCCTTACAGGATAGACATATACCTGTCGGGCGGGGGTAGCCATAATTAGAACTTAAACTTAATGAATCCAGATAATTTGGTTGACATAGACATATGGTTCAATTGGATTAAACTGGGTATTTGTGTCTGACCATTGACAGATGCTTTCACATAAATTCGTGTTCCAGGTTAGTAAACTGATTTATTACACAAACTTAAAATAATCACTTCATCTTTTTAAAGATATTAGAAAGATTCACAACCCTAGATCTTTGAGTCTTTTATTTTCCTTAGTATTTTCTTTTATCTTTTGTCTTTTTATTTATTTAGTAAATCTACAAATCAAATCATTCAAGCAATCTATTCCCTTCTCACTCAATTAGATATTTGTAAATAAATAGTATCAACAATTAATAACAACAGTAGGAATTAAGTCCTCGTGGGATCGATATTTTTATACTACTTGAACGATACGTGCGCTTGCGTTATACGTGTGTGTTTATGCCTGTCAGTAGGCTCTCTTTCCTGGCCACCCTGTAAATTTTAGCTTCGCCGCCTAACATAGCTACTCTCTGCCCTCAGAACCTCATTAACTCACCCTCTTTTGGTAACTACTACACGCTCTGCCTATGTGCCAGCGTGGATTCCAACCATTCCTACGCGGTTGCGTGTGTCAGTGGATAAGCCTGAAGCTCTACTTCATCCCATCAGCCATTGAGATGCTCAAACTTCTGCTTAAGGCTTGCATCATCCGTCTAAGAGCATAATGTTGCAACTCGGACCTACATCCTTGGGTCGGTACATCAAGTCAAGTGACGTCCTTCCTCGCATCTGCTACCATGTTGGGTCGGCAGAGACCCTCACTTTCCCTTTTTCAGTTTTTGAACATTCTTGATAAGTATTTGAAAGCTTATGGGCTCGATCGGGGGCATGTGACTTACCCTCCTCGAGTGTATGTGACCATGCCTCGACTGGTTCTCCCCGTGTCCCATTTTCAGTGTTACAAAACCAAAACCGGCATTCTCGGGTCTGTCTTCAAATGTAACCGAATCTGATCGACTGTCCGGGTCAAAAGCCTATGGGCCTGAGTCCTCATCTTTGCAAAGATCTTGGGCCCCCACCTTAGTGAGTGAAATCCCCTTAATATCCTTCTTCATATTTCGAATCTTCTCGGATCCGAAAATCACCATCAACACATAATAATATTAGGTTATACTCTTATAAAATTGAATTGTATAAACAAGAAATTATTTTTTTATGTTAGCGTTAACTCTAACTTATACTCTGACGTTTATTTCAAAGTCTTATACTTTCAGTGTAATACTCTCTATCAAACTAAAACTACTTACTACGAATTATAATCTCTTAAAAAGGAGTAATGATACACATAAAAAAATTACACAAAAACACCAGAAGCCATAAGATATTTAACCACGACAAAAATAATTTCACTAGTATTTTTTGTGGTGATTTTGTAGTGTTTTTTGATACATTCATCATTTTTGCTTTAAAAATATTAAATATTAGCTCAACTTATCAACAAATATATATTCTGCCTTGAGTTCTTAGTGATCACCTCAGCCCACTAAAATATCTTCGAAACATACCCATCATATTTCCGTTGTCATATGGAACTGGCGGCATCTGGGTATTGGAATTTTTCCAACCCGTGCACAACATTGCGGGCGGGTTACTTTTGAGTTTAGTTTATTTTTAAAAATTTTAAAAACAATTAATTAAAAATTTAATGTTTCAAATTCAAAATAAATAAATACATATATAAGGATAAAAATTTAAAAATAAAATTCAATCAAATAAGATTAAAAAAATATTAAAATATCATATTAATTAAAAAATTTAACTATAAAATTTATTAATATATGCGCGTTGCGAGTAGAAACCGTCAACTTGCAATCCCCACAGACCGAACTCAATCCCTGGATGAGTTTGACCCGCAAGTAGGATTGAGTTTGCACACCCTTATCAATAATAATATCAAACCGACCCTAAATATCTCTAGATATTTATCTAAAAACAGAGTTTTTCAAGATTTTAATTCATGCGCACATTAGATTAAGAGTTAACTCTAATTCTAATATTTTATTATTAGATTTTGCAAATCAATAATATTTTTACCCATTAATGAAAGAAAGCAAACTACCATAATATATTAACTTAATCTTCATTTGTTGGCAAGTATCTGGTGGAGTAGATGAAGTCATTGTCTACTTGAGGTAGTGGTAAGGTCAAGCATCAAATCTAAAAGGTAGGATTAGACCATCATCTTGATAGTAAAGTTAAAGTGTATTATTATTGAAAGTATTTTTGTTTTTTGTTTTTATTTTTTGTTTGCTTTCATATTACAGAAGGGAATCAAAGTCACCTCAATTGTAATTAGTCTGCTTAATTACTTAGTTTCATCTAATTAACCATGAGAATATCAATTTCTTACGCCATGAACTTGAAAGATGCAGTTCTAATACCATATCACAGAAGCATAATAATCAAATCAAACAAAGTCGGTTATATAGATCTTTTGACGTTATTATATTATATCTTACTTGAAGTAGATGTTTCTCGGAAACAGATGAATCAAAAAAATAAATAAATAAATAAAATCAGAAAAAGTGAGAAAATTTGCTGCAAGCAAGCTAGTATGTATCATTACTAGATGAAGGTCTGGAAAGTACATTCTTAAGAAAAGAATTGAAATGATAGATGGGATCATATGTTTGATTTGTGCAAAAGCAATTCTTACATAAGCACCAACGTCTCTAATTTTCATTAAACCATATTTTACATAGCCGAAAAGCAACAATATTACACAATACCTTTACTTTCAATGCAGGCTTAGCTGAGTGATACAGAAACTTAGCGAATATGCCAAAGAATTAAATCTTTACAAGGGAAGGATTGCATTCAGGTTCCTGTTGCGTCTAGATGACAAAAATCTCCCACTGCATGAGAAAGATCTTTTCATAGACACAGGAGCTTTATGAAGATATTGCTGCACAATTGAAGAATCACCTGTCAGCCTACACATCTTGCTTGAATTTGAATATGCAACATCTTGCTTCACAACAATAGATGAATTAGAATGAGATTTGTCAGCATCTTTTGTTTGATCATATGAAAATTCTCCAGACTCAAAATCTGCCAAGCCAAGGCATATGTTCTCAGCTAATGAAGTATCCAAAGATACAGATCTCTTCATTGATTGCACTTGTAAAGCTCCATTCTCATTAGAATTCACATTGTCCTTCAAAATTCTTTCGGCATCTGTTTCTGACCTGTTTTCACAATCCTCGCGATTTCTATCCTGACTCTCACCCAATTCGGGATCAATTCCTGAATGATCTATGTGATTATCCACAGCTAAAGATGATGAGTTATCCAAATTCTGGTTCACATTAGTAGCCAAGGGAGCAGTAGCAGTCTCATGTACTATATGGGAGCGACACATTGGACAATTTATATGAGACCGTAACCAAGTATCAATACAAGAAATATGAAAAGCATGGTTACACTTAGGCAATAGCCTAACAGTCTCATCTTCTTGAAACTCATTCAAGCAAACAGAACACTCAGTTCCTTCAATCAACCCTTCACCTTTCTTGTACTTACAAACTGTAATTGAATTAATAACAGACTGTTGCAAACCAACCGTGTGAATCAGCCAAATGGGGTGATCAATTCTGTTTTCATCAAGAAACTCTTCATCTTCATCATCAGATTGAGCTTGTTGGTGTCCATTATTGTTCTCTGAATTGCATATACCACCAGTCTTGAACACAACAACATAGTAAGCAAGACAAAGGAAGAAGCTTAAGACTAATGTGACCAAGATGATCACATAAGGTGAGATTGAATGATTGTGATGAGGAAGAGGAAGAGGAGGTGGGGGTGAGTAGAAATTAATGTCTGGTAATGGGACACAGTTATAATTAAAAGCACAATTTGGGTCACAGTAATATGAGCAAGCTGTAGTTTCATTTTCGGAGTCTGAAGCTGGGAAGAGTTTCCTGTGTTTCATTTCTGGGGGAGAAAGTGCAGGTAACTAAGATAAAATTGAAGGCAAGATAGATGATTGAAAGAAATGAGGTGTCTTTAGTTGAATTGAAAGAGAAGAAAATTAGCAAGGTTAAGAATTAAGATAATTAATATAGGAGTGTGTCACTTTCAAAGGTCTAGTGAGGAGTGAAGACTCGTGTTTGGCAACAAGTCTATAAGTTCATTTGTGTGTGAGTCACTGCTGCACAATTTGCTGCACCATGTGATCATGATAATGTTACCAAATGTATTTTTGGACCGATCAAAGTTACTAGGTAAAGTTTGTATGTCAACTGATATGGTATCTCACGTGCTAAGATTATCGTATTATGATGGGATAATAAGATAAACATTCATTTAATGTATAGTATTTATCGATTGGTTATATATTGATTGAGCTATAAGGTTTGAATCTCATAACTATTCCTAAAATGCTTAAATATTTGAGAGAATGATTCTTTCATTCCTCGTATTTTTTTTTTATCACTTAGTCACTTATAAATTTTTAGAGCAATTGGGATATCAAGTTTGTATTCTAAATGATGTGGCATATTATATATTATTTAATTACCAGTGTTAATTAGATGACGACTTACAGGATGTCTTCGTATTATAAATGATAAATGTAATAGATTATTCTTGTTATTTGTGAACATATTTTCTTTAAATAATACATTACATTGTGTGTTAACATTATTTGTAAGTACATCTTAACTGGAATTTTAAATAATATTATTAGTAAAAATATTTAAAATTGATTTTCAATTATATCATTAATTACTTACGAATGTCAAAAATTGGAAATTATGAAAATATTATTGACTCATTTATTAGTAAAATATTAATAGCAGAAAATGTGAAAGGTTGTATGTGAAAAGTTAAATAAATTTCTTTGTAATTTAAAAAACTTAGTAGCAAAAAATTAATGACCCAGTATAGTAAGGAATGTGAAAGGGTCCACTTGCATAAGTGGACATCCTCAGGGATAAGGGATGATAATTTTTTTAGTTTAATTTTCTTAAATAATATGTTGAGTTATGTGTTCACATTATTTGTAAGTACAACTTAATTAGAATTTTAAATAATTTTATTAGTAAAAATATTTAAAATTGATTTTCAATTACATTATTAATTACTTATGAATGTGAAAGATTGGAAATTAAAACAAAAAAATTAAATTGGCTCATTTATTAATAAAACATTAATAGAAAAAAATGTGAAATGTTATAATGTGAATAGTTAAAGAAATCTCTTTGTAAATTAAAAAACTTAATAGTAAAAAATTAATGTGAAACATCAAGGAATGTGAAACGGCCCACTTGCATAAGTGGATATCTTTAAAGATAAGGGATGTCTTTGGTTTTTTTTTTTTTTGTTTTTTATTTATTTATTTTTTTTTTTTGTAAGTTTCTTAGAATAATACATTGAGTTGTATATTCATATTATTTGTAAGTGCAACTTAACTAAATTTTTAAATAATGTTAGTAAAAATATTTAAAACTAATTTTCAATTACATCATTAATTGCTTACGAATTTGAAAGATTGGAAATTAGGAAAATATTATTGGCTAATTTATTTGTAAAACATTAATAGCGGAAAATGGGGAAGGTTTGAATGTGAAAAGTTGAAGAAATTTCTTTGTAAGTTAAAAAATTTAATAGTAAAAAAATAATGATCAACATAGTAAGAAATGTGTAAGGACTTATAGGTGGATATCCTAGATGGACGACCTAATTTAAAAGGAGAATTTTAAGCTTTTATATATTAATAAATATAGATAATTAATTAATAAATTAATAGCCAGGTAATAAAAATAATTATTATTGATAAAAAAAAAAAATGATTAGTAAGACATCACTTAGATACACACTTTAGGGGAAAATCTTTGGTGCAACAGTGGTACCACGTCATCCATGCAACAAGCCAATCATCATTTGCCACGCGTGCTAAAAAAGTCAAAAAACAACTAAAAAATAGGAAGAAAATTAAACATATTATTTTTTAATTGGTTGGTGGTACCACGTCATCCATACCACTGTTGCACCAAAGATTTACTCACACTTTAGATCTCAATAATTTTGAGTATATCAAAAAAAAATTAATAACACAATTCGTCCTTATTGTTTATATTTATTTTTTTTAAATGTTGGAAACTCCACCGCTAAATTATCCGATCCGGACTTAAACAGATAATGACTTGAGCAACCAAATTTTAAGTCTTATGCCACCAAACCACACTTTTGTTAACACCCTAAAGAATAAAAACAATTCTTTTGAAACGTAATTTGGTTACGCATATATCACCAAACAAGAATAATGCATGCACATAAAATGCACATAATCACTAAAAATAAAAATTATTTTTATCCTAAATAAAATATTTTGTCATGGTTGGTATTACATGTATTATTATGCTCGTCATGGCATGGCTTTTTTCTAAAAAAAATTAAGAAATTAAAAAATAGTGTGTGGAATCAATCGAGTATTATTGAAGTTGTCCTATATAGGGCATTTTGTTAAAGATTTAATATATATATATATATATATATATATAGTTAAAATCTAAAGAATGCCCATTAATTAATAACGGATTTTACATTTAACAAATTTTTAGCTCAAGAAGTCGGTGAAAATAGACAGAGAAATACAAATAGGAGGCAATAATTTGCAAAATTTGGTAGTTATTTTGTCCAAATCGTGATGAGTATATTATACCTTGAAAGTTGGTGAAATTTACTCCGTCTCTTATAAGCTGCCGTGGAGTCACGGTTGAGGTAGCTTTTATTTATCTATCTATCTAATTAAATGAAACAGACTTCATATCAGCTTTATTTAATTAATCAAAATTTTTATAATAAGTTTGTTGGTGGATCAAAATAGGTAATAGGTAAGTAATTACCTGCTGACGTATATTTAATTCATCTTATGTGAATTTGATTGGGTAGACGGAAAACTAATGAATCAAATCGAATCCATCAGTTAGATTCGATAATATTTATTTAAGATCATTTTTTTAGGTTGGTTATTCAAAATCAATATTTTTTTAGTTCAGTCCGGATCATTCAAATATCAAACAGCAGTTAAAAATTATTCTTTATAATATATAATTATAAACCTGGTCACAATTCGGTTCGTGTGAATCGTAACTGTACAGTTAACCTTAGCTGAACCGAAAATTTTAATTTAAAAAATAACTATAAAATGAAAATTGATTGCAAATAAATGTGAAAATATTTCATCCAGTGAATTTGGTGTATGTAGTTGGGACGGGGATGGTGTCTGAGTACAAGAAGATATTGTCCCCTCGAAATCATACTAGCTAAGTGGTCTCCTGCAGTCATCAGATTTGCTCTGGCAATGTAGCATCCCTTTAGTATTTTCTGGCTGTGAACAGTAGCATATTCAATGGAGGGAGCCATATGAAGAAACATGGCAGAATTGAGAAAGGGAAAATCTCGTTTCATGTAGAGATTTGATGTGAGGCTGGATCATGATGGCGTATGTTTCCAGGACTAGGAGGATATACCTTATTTTCATAGAGCAGTGAGGGAAATTCAATTTGGAGTGTTTCTGCCATTGGGCCGAGAGTGGGCTTGGAACCTCAACTCTTTCCTGCATGATGGGCTTTTTCTCCACTGTTGGCCGAATAGTTGAGGGAGTGGGCTGGCAGTGATAAGTAGTAGTTGGCTATGGGTGAACAATGTAGCAATCCGTTCCTAATTGTTCCCGGAGGCAGTAGCGCATACTGGGGTAGGGTGGGCCCCAACATGTGAAAAAATTTTGGGACTCTAATAGGATGGGTAAAACCACTGCTTTCTCATAAGCAGCTTCTACGGTCATCAACATGCCTGACTACTGTCTACCCGAGTCTAAGGGCCGTTCAGGGGTGATGGCGATGTAGCAACTTGACAATGAGACATCCTATGAACAGTAGCATATATTATTGGTAGGGCGGCCAAGAAGTACAAAGAAATCGTAGGATTATCTAGTGAGGTAAAATCTCGTCATATACTTGAGTTGGCGCTGAGATTTCGAGTTGACACGAACTCTACTAGTTAGGCTCTGCAGTGGGATCTGCCACATGCTCATGCAAGAGGGATGTGGGTCTTGGCTTGGGCTGAATGGGCAGGAACCTTGGTTTTCTCATGCGTGGGTTTTTGCTCTTTATCCTTTGGGTTTGTTTATAACGTGGCCAATATGCTCAAACAGCAGATTGTGTGTTGAAGGACTTGAATGGGTTGATGGCTATGATTTGTGTAATTGGGCCGTGTGGGCCACACTGTCGGTGGACTTGGTCTTGCAAGCGTGATCTGGTTTTATGCCAGTTCTTTCTGCACGTGGAATGTGTCATTGATAAGGGATTCGTGGCATGTAACTCGTGTTTGAGATAGTTTGGTGGGCCTGGATGTTCCTATTTGGAATTCTTGGTCCCGGGCCGTGGGCTGATAGGAAGTTCATTGTAGTTTTGGGATTTGGCGCTTTTAATCGGCATTATGGCTTATGGAACGTGATTGGGCAAGTTGCGCTCGGCTTGGATCTGCCGTTATGGGCTGTTTCTCCGTAAATGGGCTGATTTGGGCTGCGTTTGCTTGGCTGTCAATTCGGCTATGTGCTTATGGGCTGAATTTTTTGGGAAGCTGTTTTGGGCTGCGTGTTTCTGATTCATATTATGGCCTTGTTAATTTTCTTGGCTTGCGTGGAATTTCCTGAAGATTGACTGGCTTTGGACAGTATCAAATGTTATTGGACCCTGTATTCGGCATACAATAGCTGATATGGCCCTCGGCAAAGGATTTGCTTTTTATGTGAGTGAAGCTGCGTTGTGTTCACTTTGGGCCGCATGCACGAGATCTGGTGTGAACTGGGCTTCATGCGTGACTTGGTGAATTGGCGAATAGGATTGAGGCAACTGGGCCTGTTTATGCGCGTGGTTTGTGGGCTCGTTCTGGGCTGTTGTTTCAAGTGCGTCTGGTGTTAGGATATTAGAGGCTTTGGGCTTATTGCTTGCTATAGCCTCGGACCATATATATGGTTCTTTTTGAACTTTGTTTCTTTGTATGTGCTGGTTTTCTGAACTTCGGTTCTTTGTATGTGCTTGTAGCACTTTCTTAGGGGATGCCATTTGTACTTTGTACAAAAAATTCCTTTTTGGAATATACTTGTAACCTTTTCCAAAAAAAAAATGATTAAACTACCTATGTAACACCCCGGTAATCTTGACAACTATTACGTTATAGGACGCATGATACATGATATAAATCATGTTCGAACACGTACACATTCATGAAATGACTTTTTGGATATTCGACAAATTCCTCGCAGTTCCGATACGTAATTCATTTCAAGATTAAATCCAAACAGCCTGTGGTATTTAGGCCGTAACGTTTTCATACGATCTCCGATTTTTATGAACCTTATATCTTCGGAACGCTATGACCGAGACCTCCAATATCCGCATTGGACATTTTTCCAAGCTCGAATCAAAAGTGGGTCAAAAATTGAGATTTTTGCGGCTACTATAGTAAATTCGAGTGAGATCTAGAATGGGGTAATGTGGCACAATCTTGGTCACTCTTTTCATCACAAAAAATCATTTCATCGTCCCTCTCTTAAAAAACCAAAAACGTAAATAGCCTAGGAAATTCTTCCCCATATTTCTTCATCTCTCAATACCATTCTTGAAGGTTGAGGTGATAATCTCAAGCTCATTCCTCAAGTAGGTAAGCTTCTAACTCTATTTCTTTCATTATTTTCAATTTAGACAAATAAACTAGAGTCCCAAATTCGAGCCTTATATGCCCTAGAGTTTGGAGTGGCTCAATTGGCTTTGAAAGTGTTGTTAGCTGTTGGGGTTCTTTTGGCACAGGGCGCGGCGGAAGCGCTGTTAGGGCGAAATCGTAATTTTAAAACTTTTTAATTACCGAGTAAATTATTTCAATATCTAATATGAATAATTTATTCATATTTCACCTAAACATATTTATTCGATATCAAATAATGACATAAATAGTTAAGAAACGTCGCAAATTTTTTACGAAAAATATTTTTCCGCAAAATGGCATAAAACACATTTTTGACCGAACCGACTACCTAATACACATGAGGGCTGCCCAGGTCAGCCCCAACAGTATTAGGGCAGTTCATGGGCTGTCCGAACAGTGACAAATTCACTGTTTGGGCAGCCATCACCCGATTGGCTCAAAAGTCACCTGGTGACACCGTTTTTTCGCCATTTTCGCATATTTCAACTCTGAAATAATTTCCGGCAATTGTTCCAACACCCAAAACACATCCAATACATTCAAATGACATCATTTTCATTACAAACAACTCAGTTTTTCAGATCTGATTTTGCAACAAAAATAATCAATTTTTCATGCTTTAATCCAACTTTTTCAACATTAATCATATTAATCAAAACACCAATTCAAGTCACCACCAATGAAGCACCCAAGAACAATTCTATGCATTACAAGAGTGGTCATAACACTCTAGAATGGAAACATATCATCAAATAATTAAATTGAATAAATATTACAATAATATTATCCAAAACAACTTCACACATGCACAAAACCTTCCATTCATCCTCCAAACCAAAATCCCCAAATTTATAGAAAATAAGAAACCCTAGAATCAATCTAGATAATCAAGAAACAAGAAACATGCTTTCTAGGCTTAAGGACATTGAGGATTACCTTTTAATCTCATAATTTCCTAAGCTTTTTCCTTGATTTTTCTTCATTTTCTCCTTGAATCATCAAGCAAACTTTGAGAGCTTTTTGGATGATGATTTTCGGCCTTAGGCTTCCCTTGGAAGCAAAAGAAATTTTTTTTTTCTCTTTTGAAGGCACATAACCGACTTTGGTAGGGGCAAAATGGTCAATTTTATAATTTAATCTAATTAAATATTATAAGCTTTTATGTGACAAATCAAATTTGCACACTTAAAGCTTAATAAAATCATGCCATTTTAACCAATAATAATTAGACATTTTTCATAACAATTATGAAAAAGTATATCATTTAATTATTCAAATATTTAACATTTAAATATTTAAATAATTAATTAATATAATTATTATTATATATGTATTTTTATTTACATTAAATAAAAAATACATATATTAATGGCATGTGTCAAAATCTCATTTGACAATTAAATAATATGCATCTAATCAAATTATGTATCAAATACAAATACACAATAATTACGATTGAACAAAAATGCCTCTATGCATGTATTTTCGTTTAACCGTTTAAACGATCCGAATTAACTCATTTAATCCATTGAAATATTATGAATAATCTGTATTATTCATAACGTGTTGCCCAAGTGCTCAACGAGTACACTTCATATTGTGGGACTCTCTAAGTTTAGGTTTATCCGTCACAAAATCCAATTTCGTGTCCATAATTCACCCACTCATGAATTATGATGACCACGGATAATCTCGCTAAACTATGCAAGTCGAGGTCATTACATACGTATAATCCATCTGTCACAGGCTATCTATATTATATGTGGGATATAGATAAGAACGTCAAATCCTTTTGGTATAATATAGTCGACTTTTCAAATTTACAATCTCTAAATAACACTCGGAACTGATTTTCGAAGTTATACCACGGTCATGGATTTACTAGATCGCAAACACGTGCATGATACATATGCCATGTACACATGACTGACGGATTCTATCTTGATACGCACGGGATATCATGAGCATCAGTCCACACCCAATGAACAGGCGGAGGTCTGATCTAAATATATCGGTGATGTGACTGCTATCAAAGTGTGGAGGATAATTCATATATCCACAGTGGTATCTCAAGTCGAAGGACCAATATGCTTGCTCAACTCGAGAAGATTCCTATTGACGTTGGTGTACCGTCTATTAGGAAATCTTCAGTGATTCGTTCAGTGTTTATCAAATAAACACCTGCATGTCTATACGAGTCTCCCGAGACTCATGGTTCATCCGGATAAACCATCGGACCAAGTCACGATATATGACATGTACTGGTCTCAGCGGATTTTGCTAACCGACCCGTGTTAGTAAATCTTGACCAGGAACTTTATTTAAGGATATACTACTTATAGTGACTCTTCCCAATGTCAATTACAAACTACGTTGTAACTGCGCACTACGTTGTAAATCCTATGGTCTTTGTCTAATATACATGTATCACTAAATCAGATTTAATTTCAATCTAATCTTAATTAGATATCTAATCGCAATTAGATCGAATATGTGTATAAAAGACAAGAGGTGCTACCATTAAATAAGTAATATTATGGAAAAATACATTGATCATATTTATGAATCAGACATAAAAACGATCCGGATTGGCACTCTGAGCACCAACCTGTAGACACTGCATTTTTGCATAGAAGCCCGATGATGAGCCTCGTATGGAGGCATTACCCAATAAGTTGCGGAAGTCGCGGGAAACAGACGTCGGAAGGGAAAATTAAAAAGAATAAATACATCAACAAATTTAACTCGCTAATTGGCCTCGGGTTCGCCCGATTAATCTCTATTTTAAAATATTAAGCCTCGGCCCAAAACCTATGCACTCATCCAAAGCCCATTTCGCCCAAGCCCAATCCAAAAATAATTAAAACATTTAAAACACATGTCACAAATTAAATTAAATCCATTTAAATTAAATCAAATCCAATTAAAATTTAAATAAATCAAATCAAATCTCTTTCCTAAAATCAATAAATCTCTCTCCTAAACTAAATAAATCACCTTCCAAATTTAATATATTCCCCACCAATTACACAATATCATTTCCTTATAACAACTAATTAAATATATCCCCCATTATTGCATGATCCTTGTTTCCTTCTCATGCGAGGAAAATCCTAGCCCACTCTTATAAAAAGGGACATAAACCAAACCTTTGAACCCTGGAGCATCCTCACGACAACCTAACCCCATAAAGCTTTCAACTCTCTCTTCTTTTTGATCTCTCCCTTCACGCCTCCCTCACATTTCCCTATTCTCTCTCCCACCTGCAACATATGACCACTCACAAAGTAAACAAAAACCCTAACAACAACTCAACACCCTCACGTCTCCTCACTTACACGGCCTCTCCTTCCCTCTCACAAAAAATAACAAATAAACCATAAACACTCAACACACCAAAAAACACACACGACAGCCCCTACACGTCTCTATCTCCTGGACTCCTCACGCCTCTAACTTACAACCGTCTCTCTGATCCTTCATCCTTCACGTAGCAATTACAAAGCAAACCCTCATGCACTTAGCCCTAAAACTCGTTACAAACAAACAAACAATAAACCCTTGATGCAGAAAACCCCACTAACGCCACGAACTGACACTGCCAACAATCATAAACCCTTCGTCAAAGCACACAACTGCCATTCCACCAGCGTGAAACCAGATCCCTAAAGCCCTTGGACTGTGACCTGAAGCCAGCCACGTGAACTGAGATATCAAAGCCACGACGATAACATCATGTACCCACTCAACTACATCTTTTACAAAGCCATACACATATCCCAGCAGCCAACACACGCGTAAGCCACACACAAACAGCACACCGACACCGACTCACACTTAGCCACAAAGCCCTCACTGACACAAGAAACTATCCTCTGTCGAAACCGAACACAAACAACCTATTACCCCACTGAAATTCTCCCCAAAACAGTACCTTAAACAGTACCTCTAAAACAGTCCCTAAATCACCGATAACAGCAACTCAAAAATAGCAAAAATAGCAGCTCAAAACAGAGAAAACAGCAGCCCAAAACAGCGAAGCAACAGAGGAAAACATTGAACCAGCAAATCGGAGGAGTTGCGGAGCATTAACCCTTTCGACAGCCGCGTAACGCACTTCCAAGAGGTGACTTAAAAGGTAAGACCTGAGGGCACTCTTTTATTTACTCTCGTTCATCTTTTTCAATTAATTTTTAGTATTTTTCCGCATGCGTATTGTTGGTTTATGTATGTTATTGTTGTTGGATGAATGATTTTGTGCTATCTCTCGTGGTATATCGGATGGAAACCCAGACGTAAATTTCGTAGACGAATCCGAATGGACGGTAGTGCGGTCTGTACTTGGGATACAACTCCATATATTACATGAGAAACGACACATATTTCGTTTCATCTAATCTTGTGTTCATCCATTGTCCATTAGAAATAGCATGTTATTTCCATGCATGATTTAGTTATCTCTTTTGCATTAGGAACTTAATTATATCTCTTCAATGTTTATGCTTAGACAATTAATAATTTATATTTCCGCATTTATCAATTTAATATGTTCATGAGATTGCGTGTTTGCCTTTATTTCGTTTACTTCCGTGTATGCCAACTTAGATATAGATTGTATGCAAACTTAGATATAGGTTGTATGCAAACTTAGATATAGGTTATTCTTGCATGTGTATGTCGCGTAGACTTGGTTATATTATCGCATAAATATGTTCATTACAAGTGGCATAAGTAAGGGACCATTCCGAACCTAACGGTTTGAGGTCTTCCATTGCGAGGGGTGAGTGCGGCCTTAAATCATTTCCCAGTTCACGCTGGGTGGCGACTCCATTATTCTCCTCCGTTTAGTCCCCTGCGGGCTACACCGTACTCCCTACTGGGCCGCGAGCCTGGAACAGCGTCACCAATTTCTGTGTCTTACAGTCTGGCGACTCCACTGGGGATAGAGTGTTGGTGATTCTAGGTCTCCAAGATCGAATTAAACAAGCATGAATCGTGTGAATACAACGACGGAAGTTGCGGAATACTTACATCGAGCGGTTGAGAGACGAAGGAAGCAAAAAAAACGTTCACTGCCCTTCATGGACTGCTCACGGCAGTGCAGTGAATTTCTTCACTGGTTTCGGTTTTGATCATTGCGAAACAGTTCCCGGCTCATGGGTGGACTTCCCTATCACCTTCGCATTGATCCCGGAGTGTGCTAGCACTCTTGTTCTTGCCACAAAAACACACTGTTTCCCCTTCACTGCTCACGTTTTGCTCAGCAGAAAACCAGTGAAGAAATGCGTGAGAGAGAGGAAGAAGGAGAAGAGAGAGAGGATGGAAAATGTGTTATGCGTTTTGGTGAATATCAAAAGTGTATCTAATACACTTGAAATGAAATTCAAATTCATTTCCAACACATTTGGCTTTAATTGCCAACCACACACATCACTCATCACATCAAGTCACCTCAATCAAGTTGTCAAGTCACATCACTCAAAGTGACAAGTGATTTGACGCTTGATGCGACTATCGATTTGACGCTTGATTAGACTTGCGTGCCGCACTTGAATTCGAAATGCGAATGCGCTCGCAAATAATCTCGGGCTCGGATTCGCTAATTCTAAATTAATGAATTTTCCGTTGCGTCGTAATTAAATGATTACGCCTAGCTAAATCACTATTCACGTCGCTAACGAATTAATCCAATTTCGTTTAATATATCAAATATATTAATTTATCGATTAATTCCAAATTAATCGTTCTCTCTCTCTTTAATTGATATTTTATCCCAGATAAAATATCTCCGTAATTAATCCCAGATTAATTTTCTCTCTCATCTAATTAATCCCAGATTAATTAAAAGTGCGAGTCATACGTCATCGGTGAATCTTTGGAAGCGACCCATGAGATCCTCGAATATGTTGGCAGTAAATTCGGTTGTCGGACTATCCGAACATGTAAGTACCTCGTACTACGTTTATACCAAATTACAAGACAAGGTTGGCCTCTAGCAAAGCGCCATGCCTCCCCAATTCTCCGGAAATATCCTTACAGGAATAAATGATCTATATCAAGCGTAGTATACCGTAGTATTGCGTATTTCTGTCCAGTATCAGATGATCACATGCGAGGCCTGGGGCTGGTACAGTGTCTGCCCCGTACGAAGCATATATCGGATTAGGAGCAACTAGTCTCTTTAATATCGGATAATCATGACCAAGTCATATTATCCCGACGGTTGCAACCTTATATAGAGAACCAGTTCTGTATCCCTGCGCGATCATCAACTCCATATGACTGGAGTGACACTTCCGTCTTGACATCACCCCCAACACACTACGATTCTCGATATACCCAGAATTGGCTTACACAGAAACCGGTTAAAGCCCTGGACGACCTCAACCAAAGTATATTGATTGTCGTATGCATTAGCGGTGCAAGTCTCAGGTTAAAACCAAATACATCTACCCTGATTTCGGACTTCCATAGACACATAGTCATACTACCAATGGAATTCCGAGGGGGTCTTATCCAGAGCGAAGCTGTTTCCCGTACCATCGGAGAAACACAACCTCTTATTACACTTGCATGAGTATCATATACCCAAATATATGAGAACTATGTCGTTGTGCCCTCACAACGCGCACAAGTGTAATACTAGTCTTTTACGCATTCATCGATGTCCAATCTCGATAATGCTCTGACTATGGATATTTAATGATTTATCCTTCGTGGATTGATACTGTCTCATATCATTCTCAATCCAGGAACAAATCACAGGGACCTCCTATCATTTATATATCTAGGTGATCTAATCACAAATGATAAGAGTGCAATTTCCTTTGTCACATAGTTAATTTGTACAACAACACCGTGATCTGTACAAATAGTGACGCTATGGGTCATAATTGTCCAATATAGAGAATCAGCCCCGAAATAATGTCTTGTAATGTTTGTGATTTTTGCTGTAGTGTACCTTGTCTAAGGTATTATTGGAGTTAGACAATGATTTGGTGTCTTCCTTCACTCACTACCTTTTTATAGCCAAAAGGAAAAGTTGTGAAGACATCTAGATAATCATCTAAAGCGATGGACTAATTTGGATGATCTGTTGTTTATTCCTGTCACCAAGGCGATAAGAGCCTAAGAGGCAAGGGTATTTAAGAGAGTTCGCTCCACCCTCCCTATGGGGAATCTTCAATAGAGGAATCCATTTGACAGTTATTCATATATCATGAAGTCATTTTCGCTCGAAGCGGCGGATCGTTATATGATACCATCACTCGTTGGCATGTACCTTAGGGTATAAAAAAGGTGCGCCCACTTGGTCGCTCGAACCCTTGAGTTGGGAACCTAGTTGTGGGCAATCCTTCACCGGTGGGAACCTTTATCTATACTCTTAAACCCGCATGAGAACCATAGTTGTATGACCTATAAAAACCACCCTTTTATGCTTGTGTTTGGGACCATCATCATTTGGATTCGGTTGGACTTCTTGTCATGAGATGTGAACTTGTTGGGCCATTTAAACTGAGATGAGTTTGTGTCTTATGACGATGGGGCCGAAAGCTTCTAAAATACCGATGGGCCGCTTTGTGTTTGGGCCCCCTATCATTTGAGGTTGTTTAGCCACGTTATTGCAAAAGTGTAAACTTGTTGGGCCTTTTTCAACTGGGACAAGTTTGTACCTCGCAATAATATGATTGAATGCTTTGAAATGATAATGGGCCAACTTGTATGAAAACCTTGATGGGCTTAGAAAGTATAAACATGATCCAAATATGCTAGAAGCATGAGTTCGATATCCGCACTGACTTTCATCCAGAAAGGATACGCATTGTTACGGCATATTTGTATACTTTTGGACGTTTCTAAGTTCATCCACACTACCACGGTTGCCGAAAGCCCAATTCGTCGTTTCTAGACAATGGCATGATCCCATAATCGGCTTAGTAAATGTGGAAAATGGCCGGTCTTTGTCTTTTACCGATGGAAAGGGACCGAGGTAGCCAAGGTTCACCCCGTAGCATAGGAGAGAACGATTTTGTGTACCTCATATTGGTGCATAAAATAAGCCATACCTAAGACAAAAATGGACATACCACGAGTGTGGGAGGAATAAGGTCTGAAGGATATATTCTGTTTTGATAACCACATGCATCTCATGCATACATGCATCATGTTAACCCATGTGTCTTAAAAGCCATCATAGATATCCGTTGGGTTAGGAAAAGAAGACTTGTCTAGAAGAGTTAAGCAAACATGGATATCGGGAAAAGGAAACCGAGGAACATAAAACTTTACGGCAAGGGTAGAAAGACCATTGTGAAAAAAAAGGAAAAAAAAAAAGAAAAAAAAGAAGAGAGAAAAAAAATTGTTTGTTCTTAATTCTTAATAGTTAGGCATAAGTCCAATGATGAAATCGTTTGCTTTAGGGAGAAATTTTAGAAACGATAAACTTTTGATGTGCTTTTATTTGATACTTTGAGTAATTGATCTATGTTAGACTCGTAAGCACTTGATTATGGTTCTTAGCAGTGAAAACCTGAGTAGTTAGCAAAGTGACTAGTTGAAGAAATTGTAGGTCGGTGAATGACCGTTCGCCTAAATGTCTATCCTGATTTGCTTGTGTTATGATGTGTGGTATGGTTGAAAATAAAAGAAAAGTCTCTAAGAAAAAGAATTAAACCACCTATAACCGATAAGCGTGAAGCTACCCATGGGCGAGTAGTAGGACCACCATGAGGAGAAATGCTACCTTAAAGAGTAGGTGTGTTGAAAAAAAAAGAAAAAAAAAAGGAAAAAAGAAGAAGTTCAAAATGAAAAGAAAAAAGAGAAAGACAAAAGAAAAAGAAAACCATACCGCATTGAGCAAAGAAAAGCAACTGCAGGGCATAATTGAGACATCTAGGTTGGTTTGACCTATCGATCCCAATTTTTTTGACGAAATCATTGAGTTGGCTTACCTGGGGATGAATTGCAAAGGAACCTTTGCGCACACACACTTTGAGTCTGGATTAGATCATTTATTCAAGGACTTGGATTTAAGTTGCATTGAATGTTTTGAAGGTTCTCTGGTTTCAATACTGGGCATTCTTTGAGGGCAATAATATGTGTAACTATTGGGATTATTTCGTACCATGTAATATAGTATGATGATATAGAATGCCACAGCATGTAGTCCACATTGACCTAGTGCAAACAATATAGAGCAGAAAGCTAAGCCAAGTCTGGGGGAGACCAGTCTACCACCCCGCGAATAAGGGATGTATCGAGAACTTGAGCCATGAGACAAAAAGAACTGAACAATCACCAGAAAAGAACCAGCAGAAGGAAACCATAAGCAGGCTCTGGGGCGACCAAAGACTTTTGTAGGCAAATGGCACTAAAGAGCACAAGGAAGGTCTAACCCATCGAAATAGGAAATACATTTATGCATGCATGCATACACGTCATATACACGTAATTTTTGTCTTGTTTTGTTCGCAGGTTTTAAAGAAAAGGAAAAAGCGGCAAAGACAAGCAATTTTGGGGAATAAATCCCAGGGCTGAGGCCCACATTATCAACAGTTTCGGGAATGAATCACAGGGTCGAGGCCCACATTATCAGCGGTTTCAGGAATGAATCCCAGGGTCGAGGCCCACATTATCAGCAGTTTCGGGAATGAATCCCAGGGTCGAGGCCCACGTTATCAGCAGTTTTCAGGAATGAATCCCATGCTCGAGGCCCACACTATCAGCAGTTTCGGGAATGAATCCCAGGGTCGAGGACCATATTATCAGCAGCTTTGGGAATGAATCACAGGATCGAGGCCCAAACTATCAGCAGTTTTGGGAATGAATCCCAGGGTCGAGGCCCACACAATCAATTCAGTTCGGGAATAAAGCCCACAATCAACACAAGTTCGGGAACAAAGCCCAGAGAATAAAGCCCACAATCAATAGTTCGGGAACAAAGCCCACAATCAACACAATTCGGGAATAAAGCCCACAATCAATTCAGTTCGGGAATAAAGCCCACAATCAACACAGTTCGGGAACAAATCCCACTCTCATCTCAATTCGGGAACAAAGCCCACTCTCTACACAGCTCGTGAATAAAGCCCAGGGAACAAAGCCCACTCTAATCTCAATTCGGGAATAAAGCACACTCTCAACACAGTTCGGGAATAAAGCCCAGGGAACAAAGCCCACATTCAGCATAGTTCGGGAACAAAGCCCACACTCTCAACATAATTCGGGAACAAAGCCCACATTCAGTGCAGTTCGGGAATAAAGCCCACAATCAGGACAGTTCGGGAACAAAGCCCACTTTCTACATAGTTCGGGAACAAAGCCCATATTCAGCACAGTTTGGGAAAAAGCCTACTTTCTACACAATTCGGGAATAAAGCCCACTCTCTACACAACTCGGGTAAAAGCCCACACTCAACACAAAATGGAAACAAAGCCCAGTGAACAAGCCCATATTCAGTACAGTTCAGGAATAAAGCCCACATTCAGTACAGTTCAGGAATAAAGCCCACATTCAGTACAGCTCAGGAACAAAGCCCACAGTCAACACAGTTCGGGAACAAAGCCCAGAGAACAAAGCCTGCTCTACACTACTCGGGAACAAATCCCACAGTCAGCTCAATTCGGGAATAAAGCCCACAGGTGGTTCGGGAACAAAGCCCAGGGGTCAAAAGCACATCGCCATCACATTCAACACAGTTCGGGAACAAAGCCCACTCTCTGCACAAGTTCGGGAACAAAGCCCACTCTCTACATAGTTCGGGAAAAAAGCCCACAGGTGGTTCGGGAACAAAGCCCATGGGTCAAAGCACCTGGCCATCACATTCAGCATAGTTCGGGAACAAAGCCCACTCTCTACACAGCTCGGGAACAAAGTCCACAGTCAGCTCAATTCACGAACAAAGCCCACAGGTGGTTCGGGAACAAAGCCCAGGGGTCAAAGGGCCTCACCATCAACTCAACTCAGTAACGGTTCGGAAATGGACCACCATCTCATCAGTAACGGTTCGGGAATGGACCACCTCACAGTAATGGTTCGGGAATGGATCATCCATCTCTCAAGTAACGGTTCAGGAATGAACCACCTCACATCAGCTCAGTTTGGTAATGAATCCTAGAGATCGCAGCATCTTGCAGGGATGAACCTTAGGGGTCGCAGCACCTCACCACCAGATCAACTCAGTTCGAAGCATCTCGCAAAGCAGCAGGTAAGTTCGGCAACAGCTGGCGAGCCATGTAAGTAAAAATGCATGCATGACTTTGATATGATTGTCACTGTCACACACTGCATAAGTCCCATCAAAGTGGGGGCGTTGTAGAAACTACATTTTTTCATAGAATCCCGATGATGAGCCTCGTATGGAGGCACTACCCAATAAGTTGCGGAAGTCGCGGGAAACAGATGTCGGAAGGGAAAAATTAAAAAAATAAATACATCAACAAATTTAACTCGTTAATTGGCCTCGGGTTCGTCCGATTAATCTTGTTTTAAAATATTAAGCCTCGGCCCAAAACCCCCGCACACATCCAAAGCCCATTTCGCCCAAGCCCAATCCAAAAATAATTAAAACATTTAAAACACATGTCACAAATTAAAATTAAATCAAATCCAATTAAAATTTAAATAAATCAAATCAAATCTCTTTCCTAAAATAAATAAATCCATCTCCTAAACTAAATAAATCACCTTCCAAATTTAATATATTCCCCACCAATTACACAATATTTTTTCCTTATAACAAACTAATTAAAGATATCCCACATTATTGCATGATCCTTGTTTCCTTCTCATGCGAGGAAAACCCTAGCCCACTCTTATAAAAAGGGATATAAACCAAACCTTTGAACCCTGGAGCATCCTCACGGTAACCTAACCCCATAAAGCTTTCGGCTCTCTCTTCTTTTTGATCTCTCCCTTCATGCCTTCCTCAACTTTCCCTCTTCTCTCTCCCACCTGCAACATACGACCACTCACAAAGTAAACAAAAAACCCTAACAGCAGCACAACACCCTCACATCTCCTCACTTTCACGGCCTCTCATTCCCTCTCACAACAAATAACAAATAAACCATAAACACTCAACACACCAAAAAACACACACGGCAGTCCCTACACATCTCCATCTCCTGGACTCCTCACGCCTCTACCTTACGACCCTCTCTCTGATCCTTCATCATTCACGTAGCAATCACAAAGCAAACCCTCATGCACTTAGCCCTACAACTCGTTACAAACAAACAAACAATAAACCTTTGATGCAGCAAACCCCACTAACGCAACAAACTGACACTGCCAACAATCATAAACCCTTCATCAAAGCACACAGCTGCCCTTCCACCAGCATGAAACCAGATCCCTAAAGCCTTGGACTGTGACCTGAAGCCAGCCACGTGAACTGAGATATCAAAGCCACGACGATAACACCATGCATCCACTCAACTACGTCCTTTACAAAGCCATACACATATCCCAACATCTAACACAGGCGTAAGCCACACATAAACAGCACACCGACACCGACTCACACTTAGCCACAAAGCCCTTACCGACATAAGAAAATATCCCCTGCCGAAACCGAACACAAACAACCCATTACCCACTGAAATTCTCCCCAAAACAGTACCTTAAACTACACCCCTAAAAAGTCCCTAAATCACCGAAAATAACAACTCAAAAATAGTAGAAACAGCAGCTCAAAATAGAGAAAATAGCAGCCCAAAACAGCGAAGCAACAGAGGAAAATATTGAACCAGCAGAACCGGAGGAGTTGCGGAGCATTAACCCTTCCGACGGCCGCGTAACGCACTTCCAAGAGGCGACTTAAAAGGTAACACCTGAGGGCACCCTTTTATTTACTCTCATTCATCTTTTTCAATTATTTATTAGTATTTTTCCGCATGCGTATTGTTGGTTTATGTATGTTATTATTGTTGGATGAATGATTTTGTTCTATCTCTCGTGGTATATCGGATGGAAACCCAGACGTAAATTACGTAGCCGAATCCGAATGGACGGTAGTGCGGTCTATACTTAGGATACAACTCCACATACTACATGAGAAACGGCACATATTTCGTTTCATCCAATCTTGTGTTCATCCATTGTCCATTAGAAATAGCACGTTATTTCCATGCATGATTTAGTTATCTTTTTTGCGTTAGGAACTTAATTATATCTCTTCAATGTTTATTCTTAGACAATTATTTATTTATATTTCCGCATTTATCAATTTAATATGTTCATGAGATTGCGTGTTTGCCTTTATTTCGTTTACTTCCGTGTATGCCAACTTAGATATAGATTGTATGCAAACTTAGATATAGGTTGTATGCAAACTTAGATATAGGTTATTCTTGCATGTGTATGTCGCGTAGACTTGGTTATATTATCGCATAAATCCGTTCATTACAAGTGGCATAAGTAATGGACCATTCTGAACCCAACAGTTTGAGGTATTCCCTTGCGAGGGGTGAGTGCGGCCTTAAATCATTTCCCAGTTCACGCTGGGTGTCGACTCCATTATTCTCCGGTTTAGTCCCCCGCGGGCTACTCCGTACTCCCTACCGGGTCGCGAGCCTGGAATAACGTCGTCGATTTCTGTATCCTACACAACCCTAACAATTTGTCCCACTTGCTATAGTGCCAATCCACAGTATCATATACACATTTCAATATGTATCACATACTCATGGCCTTCAAGAGCTCACCTAGCACTCAAGAGGTAGGCAACAACAAGTAAGCCCGCTTTAACAAATTGAGTTTGTCCAACAAACCCAATTGTTTTTCTTAACCATCATCATTCATATTTCGTAGAACCCAAGTTCTACATCAATATGACTCAGATGCGATATCAATATTGTGCTATAGCTACTAAGTTGTCTATGTATTCAAGTATCAAATCCAAATACTATGCAGACAACCACAACATTAATATCAAAACTTCTAATCTATAAGGTCACTATGCAACTTCATAAGTCAATACTTAATAAGTTGCAATGAATTCCACTAAAATAGTAGAATCAATCGTGACACTCCCACTGTATCTTTTCTCTGACTTTATATGACATAGACTATCTAATGTCATAATTAGACTCAAAACTAATCTGACCATAATGGTTGCTTATTATATTCTTCATGAATAAGAAACTCGTTATTAATATCTCAAGATCACAAAGAACATGTTTCAAGATCCATCTTATGGTCTACAGCATATCAAAATAGCTCGTAACTATTACGATTAAATTGATATCTTTAATCGCACATTATATAGTATTCATTATGCTATCATCATATGATGCATCAGATCGACTAGGCATTCTAATCAATTTCTCTTTCGACAAATGAATCATCATTTACGAAAGATAAATATTATATAAAAGAGACAGACAAACTGTCAAACAGTTATACTAACTGTCATACAGATAGTCTTGTTGTGTCATTTATTAGATCATATCTAATGCACGACTAATGGGAGTATCTCACAAGTCTCTTAGTTTTATATCATATATGAAACTTTATATCAAATATAACATAGACTACTCACATTGCTATCACGGAGAAAATGAGACTTAGGTAAACCTTTTACCTCACAAATATTTCATTATTACATTAACAATGATAATGTCGTTAGGATATATAATACTAGAATGAAATTTGTACGCTCCCACTGACCCTACTATCAAATATGAATCTTTATGATTTGATAAAATCAGACAATCTGACTAATATCAAAATTAGGGAACACAAATTTTCAGAAAGCTTATCTGAGTCTACAATAGGCTCTATAAGCTAGTATATCAAACTCTGATCTTAGCAGAGTACAAACTCTATGGCCATTCTAGAATGAAATTTTCAAACAAAGAAACCACAACGGATTTTTCATTCGATGAAAACATTCAGGAACGTCACTTTGCATTCTTTAGCCAAAATACATAGTTTAATATCAACATTAACCAATAGATCTTTAATTATTCAATCAATGTGACTAGAGACAAGTTTCTTCAGAATCTACAATAGATCACTGAGTAAAACCTTTCTCACTGTCATACTGTAAAGGTCAAACCTTTATCAAGCTCACTTTGCTTTTGTTGCGCAAATAATTTACACATTTTATGAACGATTCATAACGAAAGCTCAATCAAGTTCAAAACTTGATCGTCTTAAGCTATGAATAATTTTAGATCTATGGTTCAATGGTAATTTCTGAAATCGATATCAAATATCGCTCCCACTATAAGTTTTAGGATAATTTTCTTCGATAAGAAAACAACAGAACCAATAAGTATCAAATACTTTGTAAATGATTCTGACATCCTATTAAACTTATACGGAAGATATCGTAGGGTCATTTCATCTAATTAATTATGTAGTTCCACTACAATTTATCACTCTCACATTTGACTTTAATAAGTCAAGTCTTTTCTACAATCGTTAACACTGATGTTACACTAAGTAATAAACCAATTTTATTACTCGGGATCGTAGAAAAGATTTTTATCAAATAGAATACAATATTCTATTAAATAGAATAAATGATAAATTTTTACTTGTACCTCCAAGGTGCAAGTACTTTCAATTATATAACCATTCTATAAAAGAAAGATTCAAGGATGAATTAAAAGGATGAATTAGTGTAACTGGGGCATAACCCCAAGAGTATTGAAAACTAATTCGGTAACACTCAATATCAAACGAATCATATCATATAAGATTCGATTTCTCCCACTGATCAGCTCCATCACGATGGAATCGTAGAAGAATAATATTGAGTAAGAATCATATTCATTAAATAACTTTATAACTAATTGCCATAAATTCATATGTTTGATCGTATCAAACATCTTTGAACAATTCAAAGACTCATGGTGAATTTTAAAATATAGTTTTTCAACACTTCAAATAGAATATCCTTGAACCATTCAAAATATTCTATTCGCGTTTCATGAGAAACATATTGAAAGTTCTCGAATCATTCAAGACGTTCAATATATATTCTTTTTAGAAACATGTAACTAAGTCATGACAGTTCATTAACTAAGTTATGAAGTAAAGAAAACTATCCAAGGTAATTTATAATTCATTAAACTACATACTTCCAAGTATTAGTTTAATAAATAATTGGTCCAATGAAGATCATTGATTAAATTAGATTTAATCACATCCTGAATACAATATTCATTAAATGGATAAGGATGCATGGTGTGATCTTATATCAGACCATCATTTACTATACAGAATAAGCATTTAATGCTTATGTGATAAAATCTCATAAAGCAATGTTCTAAGTTATTTAGTTAACCGAATATTTTTCTTAATGTTTATCTTTTGATCAATGACACTACTAGTCTTATTAGAATATGTAACAATTATTTATAAAGAACAATTAATTATCCAATAGTCGCAAATTCTGATATCAAATATCAAAACAATCATTAAACATTATTTTAAATAACTAGATGGGAGATCTGGTATCCAATAGCTATAGTTGTCGTATTGTGAGAATCGATATTCCCTATACACAACTACACACATCTTCTTTCTTTAGCTTTATAATTTGCCTTCAATTATTCACAACAATTGTGTGGGAACACAGGAACTGGGCGACGCATGCTGTCCCGGGCTCGCGGCCCTGTTGGGAGTACGGAGTAGCCCGTGGGGACTAAACCGGAGAATAATGGAGTCGCCACCCGGTGTGAACCGGGAAAATGAGATTTAAGGCCGCACTCACCCCTCGCAAGGGAAGACCTTAAACCGTTGGGTTCGGAATGGTCCCTTACTTATGCCACTTGTAAGGAAAGGATTTATATAATAATTTAATCAGGCTTAAGTAACACTTATTTCTAAGAATATCATGCTTCTAAATTCACATACATACATCAACAAGTTCATCTAAATTTATATGTAACACATATTCGAATTTGCATACAGTCTATTTGCATGTAATCTATGTCTCAATTTGCATACATAAGGATTATCATACGGCAAGCATACAAGTTAATGAATGCATTGGTGGACACAGAAGCGCAAACAAATAGCATTCTTACTAGCATGAATATTAAGAAAAGATGTTTAAACGCATAACAGAAATAGACAACTAGAGAGGTAATACAAATGCATAACGTAAAAAGGGTAACTATGTGCTAAGATGGACATGTCGTAATGTGATGCAAGAGGATCTGTTTACCGTGGGCGTTCTTGCAGTGTTCGTAGACGCGTTCGAACGGTAAACAGAAGGTTCTCGTTCGAGTAGCGTTCGTAAACGCGTTCGAACGGAAATGAAACAGAATGCTCACGTTCGTATGGCGTTTGTGAACGCGTTCGAACGGAAATGAAACAGAATGCTCACGTTCGTATGGCGTTTATGAACGCATTCCAACAGAAATGAAACCTGATGCATGATAAGGCAAAATGCATGCGCGTTCGAGTTGCGTTTGTAAACGCGTTCGAACGGGAACAGACCTGATGCATGAAATGGGACGCAATACATAAATGGCGAATAATACAATGCGAGGTGCGGCGAAGCATTGTGGTAAAGGATTTTAACCTCTTCAATTAGAGGACCTCTCATCGCACTTACTAAGCCCATGCGTTCGATCGCATCATGCATACAAACATAAAGACAATCATATCAAACTAAGTATGCCCGATTGGGCATATCTTACATCCAACCGAACACACATCAACCGGTGCAGCAAAGCATTGTGGTAAAGGGCTTTAACCCTTCCTCATAGGGGATCTTTCATCCCACTTACTAAGCCCATGCGCTCGATCGCATCATGCATACAAACATAAAGACGATCATATCAAACTAAGTATGCCCGATTGAACACATCTTACATCCAACCGAACACACATCAACCGGCGCGGCAAAGCATCGTGGTAAAGGGCTTTAACCCCTCCCCATAGGGGATCTTTCATTCCACTTACTAAGCCCATGCGCTCGATCGCATCATGCATACGAACATAAAGACAATCATATCAAACTAAGTATGCCCGATTGAACACATCTTACATCCAATCGAACACACATCAACCGGCGCGGCAAAGCATCGTGGTAAAGGGCTTTAACCCCTCCCCATAGGGGATATTTCATTCCACTTACTAAGCCCATGCGCTTGATTGAACCATGCATAAATAAGCAACATGCAGAATTCAAGTGACGAAAAATAAATAAACCAAAACAACACAAAACAAAAGAGGGTGCCGTTTACTCAAGCGGTATGTGGAGTTGTATCCCAAGTACAGACCGCACTAACGTCCATTCGGATTCGGCTACGGAATTTACGTCTGGGTTTCCATCCTATATACCACAAGAGACGACACTCTTCCATTCATCCAATACCCACAACACACGTCATACACAAACAAGATTTAACAAATAAGTAAAATACAATCAAAATAAATAACAAAAATCAAATAAAGATGAGTGTGAAAAGTACCCTCAGGTCTAACCTTTTAAATCACCTCTCGGATGTACGGCACACGGTCCTCGGAAGGGTGGATGCTCCGCAACTCTTTCGGTTCACTGGTTCACTGCTCTCGTTCGTTGTCTCACTGTTTGGAGTCGTCGTTCTCCGTCTTTTGCTTCTGCTTTTGACTCCGATTTGCTACTGTTCGGCCTCTGTTTTGCTGCTCACTGTTTAGGTCACCTGTTTTGACGTTTCAACGGATTGTTCCAAGTTTTTGTGTGGGTTCTTAGTGCAGTCTTGTGTGATTATTTTAAGGATTATGAATGTAGTTTTTTTATGTTATTACTTTAAGTCTTTTAGGGAATGTTTTAAGAGGATTTTGCTGCTGTATGAAGCATGTTTGGGCTGCCGTTTGGGGGTACTTTTTCAGTGATGTGTGGAGGCTTAGGGGGCTGCTATTTTCGGTTATGGAGTGGAGGAGATTTGTGAGGTTTATGGGCGTGTAGGGCTGATCGGTTTGTGAAGGTGCTTTTAATGTGAAGGCTTGGGGTTATTTTCTTTTCTCTTGTGATTTGTGTGAGTTGTGTGTCTATTATGTGTATGAGCTAGGGGTGTGCATGTCTTGGTTAGTGGTTGTTTATATAGAGAAGGGCTAGGGCTTCACCTTGTCTCACAAGGAAGGGATTTGGTGCATTAAAGGGAGGATTTGATTTGGTGTTGAGCAAGGAAAGTCAAAGATTGAGGGGGGACAAATCTTGGCTAGATTAGGAATACAAAATATTTAATTTGTTATGATTGATTTTAATTAGGCATGACATCTTTTTAATTTAGTATGTGATTTGTTTAGTTAGGAAGTTAATATATTTGATTTATCTTCATTATGTATGATTATATTTTGTGTTTTATTTAATTGGTAAATGGTTTAGATATTTTATTTAATATTTAATGTTTAATTTAATTAAATTGGGATGTGTTTTATGGGCTTTGGGGAGCTAATTGGGCTGGGGTGCGAGGCTAGCAGCAAAACCAGAAACACCGACGCCGTTCGAACGCCAATTCGAACGCTACACGAACGTCCGTAATCTGCCTGACGTTCGAATGAAGTAACGAACGCAGCATTAACGAAGACAGTGAGCTTGTGAAATGAACTTGATGACGTACTTATTCTGAATTTCCCCTTCCGACCTCCGTTTCCCGCAATATCCTTATCTAAAAAGGTAGTGCCTCCAACTGAGACTCATCATCGGGTTTCACATGCAAAAATGCAATGCCTACAGTCGCCCCCACTTTGATGGGACTTGTGCAGTGTGTGACTTTGAACAATTCTATCAAAGTTATGCAATGCATTTTCACTTACCTGGCTCGCCAGCTGCCACTTGACTTACCATGTGTTGAGTTGAGTTGATTTGGTGGTGAGGTGCTGCGACCCCTGGTTCATTCCCGAATCATGCTCCATTTTCAGAGCGCCATTTTCGGCATATTTTGTGTGTGTGCTCTATTTTGAAGCACCTTTTCCTGCATTTGCTGTGTGTGTTCCATTTTGGAGCGTCATTTTCGGCATCGGTTGTGAGTGCTCCATTTTGGAGTGCCATCTTCGGCATCTGTTGTGAGTGCTCCATTTTGGAGTGCCATTTTCGGCGTCTGTTGTGAGCGCTCCATTTTGGAGTGCCATTTTCGGCATCGGTTGTGAATGCTCCATTTTGGAGTGCCATCTTGGCATCTGTTGTGAGTGCTCCATTTTGGAGTGCCATTTTCGGCATCGGTTGTGAATGCTCCATTTTGGAGTGCCATTTTCGGCGTCTGCTATGTGTGCTCCATTTTGGGGCGCCATTTTCGGCATCTGTTGTGGTAGCGGTCCATTTCCGAACCGTTCTGTGCGTGAATGTGGCTCATTTTTGAACCGTTATTTGGTGAGATGGTCTTTACCGCTACAAACCTGCGAACACAAAACAAACATTGCATGTATGTGATATGTATGCATGTATGCATGTACATGTATCATATTCCGATGGGTTAGGCCTTCCTTGGTCCATTTCCGAACCGTGCTCCATTTTCAGAGTGCTCTTTTCAGCGAGATGAGATGATGGTCCATTTCAAACCGTGCTCCATTTTTGGAGTGCCCTTTTCGGCGAGATGTGATAATGGTCCATTTCCGAACCGTGCTCCATTTTCGGAGTGCCCTTTTCGGCGAGATGTGATAATGGTCCATTTCCGAACCGTCGCTGATGAGAGATAGTCCATTTCCGAACCATTACGGATATGAGAGTGGTTCATTTCTGAACCGTTGCTGATAATGATGTGGGCCCCGCCCCCAAAGTACTATACCTGGCAGAACTAATACTGAACCAATGTGGGCCTCGCCCCCAGAATGCCATACCCGGCAGAACTGATACTGATGATGTGGGCCTCGCCCCCAAGATGATATTGATGTGGGCCTTAGCCCCAGACTGATATTGATGTGGGCCTCGGCCCTAAACTGATGCTGATGTGGGCCTCGCCCTAAGCTGATACTGATTCATTTCTGAAACTGACTGTACTGTTGTTGCTTCCAGAGATTCCCCGTGTTCTAAACATCACTGAATTTCATAGTATCAAGGTTGAATGCTTTTCTCAAATATACTCATGTTGCAGGTTGGAGGGAGCGACTCAGGCATGTAAACGAAATGAACATCTTTATTATCATTTAAGAAATGGTTCGAACAGGTAGACCAAATCAATGTCTATATCAAAATGCAGGATCAAATAAACTAGGAGGAACAACTTCATCATTCGCAACATTGCCTTCTTTCTTGACCTACGGTTCTTCACTGTCATCCCCTATCTCCATGTAAGAAGCTTGATGGTTAATGGTTTGTAGAACAAAAGTTTCAGGCAATCCAGAGTTGATCATGTAGTTGGGTAGGGGATTTCTGTGTGCGTTGGGTTGTTCTCTTTCTGGGTCAGGTATTTTGTGAGCATCGATAAGGTTTTGGATTTCATGCCTAAGGCGGGTGCAGTTGTCAGTTTCGTGGCCTCTCCTCTGATGGAAGTGACAATACAGGCTTAGGTTAAGGTTGGGTGGTATAGGATCTGGAAGTGGTTTAGGCTCTAAGGGTTTTAGGAGTCCTTGTCCCTTCAACTTCTCCAGCACCTTAGATAACGGCTTCCACAGGTTAGAGAAATACCGATTCTTAATGGAAGCAACCTCGGCAGTAGCAGGCTTGGTCTCAGAAGGCCCCCCAAAAGTTCTTCTATTCTGGCCATAAAACTTTCTGTTTTCAGCCTCTTCTTCCTCAATATCCATGACAGTTTCCCTCAACTGTCGAAAATCAGAAATAATTGAAGTCATCCTCCTCAGCTTACCATAAATAGAGGGCTTGGTGCCCTTGATAATCATCTTAATTTGGTCTTTCTCTGAAGGCCGAGTCTGCATTTTCAAAAGCTGGCTTCTCCAGCGATCCACATACTCTTTGAAACTTTCCTCTGGCTTCTACTTAGTGTTCTCCAAATCACGGAGTGACAAGTCAATTTCTAAGTCTGTAACATACTGCTTCAGAAAAGCATCAGCTAGTTCCTTCCAATCTTCCTTAACCTTCTTCTCAAGGCTATGATACCAAACCACAAGTGCCCCCTCGAGTGACATCCCAAACATCTTTTGGACTTGGCGCTGTGATAGGCCCATTGAACTCATGACTGAGACATATTGCTGCAAATGGACTCTCGGGTCTCCATTCCCATTAAACTTGGCCATGTCGGGCATTTTAAACCGAGCTGGCAGCTGTTCTCCGAACGTCATTGCCTCATAATCTAACAACTCTTCATGTTTACCCCTCATTTTACGGGTAACTGTTTCAACCTGATCCCGGAGCTTCTGAAATTCTGCCTGAGACCCAATCACTTTGCCTGTTGCATACTCTGCCATGTCATCATCAAAAGTGGGGATATCATCCCCCAACCCATTCGGAGGCTCCTCACATCTTACATTCTCAGAGTTTCCCCCAGCACGGGGCACAGCCATATCTATCATGGCAGTAGTCAAGGCTTGCAATTGTTCAGTAATCTTGGCGAAACCATTTTCCAACTGATCTATTCGGGATACTTCATTATCGGATGTGCTCATATTTTTTACCGGTCTTTTAGTGAGTCTTCTCTCTTCCCTAACCCAATGGGAATCTATGATGGCTTTTTGAGCACAAGGGTTAGCTTGATGTATGTATGCATGGGGGTGCATGAGATGCATGTAACATATATAACATATTGAATCAACTAAAATCTTCAAACAAATCAGCTTATTATCATTTTAGAAGCTTCTGGGCTAACTGTCATATGAGTGAACCCGTCCCAGTTTAAATGGCCCAACGAGTTCACATCTCATGGCAAGGAGCCCAACTAAATCCAAATGGTAATGTTCTGAACACAAGCACAAAATGGCCCATCAACACTTAGAAGCCTTTGGCCCAATTGTCATAAAATATGTTCTTGTCCCAGTTTAAATGGCCCAACAAGCCCATATCTCATGACAAATGGTCCAAATGGATCCAAACGATGATGTTCCCAAACACGAGCATAAAAGAAAGATAATGCAAACATAGAGTAATAATTTCTACAGAATGGCCCATCAACATTTCAGAGGCTTTGGGCCCAATGGTCATAAGGTACAACTTGCCCCAGTTTAAATGGCCCAGCAAGTTCGCATTTTTGACAATAGTCCAACTGCATCCAAATGAGGATGGTCACAAAGCACATACTCAAGGAAATAATTGTTACTTTAACCATACAAACCCGGTCTATGGGTGGGTTCGCGAGAGTATAGACAAAGGCTCTCACCGGCGAGGGTGGCCTACAACTAGGTCTTCCCAATCAAGGGTTCGAGCGACCAAGTGAGCGCACCCTTTTTTATACACTAAGGTACGTGCCAATGAGTTATGGTGTGTGACTGACTGTCAAATGGATTTCCCGTTGTAGCTTCCCCATAGGGAAGGTGGAGCGAGGCTCACTTAAATACCCAAGCCTCTTAGGCTCTTATCGCTTGGTGTCAGGAATAAACAACGAGTCCTCCAAATTAGTCCATCACAATAGGCTACGAGTAGATGGCTATCTAGGTGCCTTCACAGCTTTTCCTTCTAGAAAGGTAGTGAGTGAAGGAAGACACCAAACCATTACCTAGCCTCAAAATGCCTTTGATTAAACCCTCATTTTATCCACTATAGACACGGTCAATTAGAACATAAATCCGAACATTACAAGACAATATTTCGGGGACGATTCTCTATCCCCAGTGGAGTCGCCAGACTGTGGGAATATAGGAACTGGGTGACGCATGCTGTCCCGGGCTCGCGGCCCGGTTGGGAGTACGGAGTAGCCCGTGGGGACTAAACCGGAGAATAATGGAGTCGCCACCCGGTGTGAACCGGGAAAATGAGATTTAAGGCCGCACTCACCCCTCGCAAGGGAAGACCTTAAACTGTTGGGTTCGGAATGGTCCCTTACTTATGCCACTTGTAATGAAAGGATTTATATAATAATTTAATCAGGCTTAAGTAACACTTATTTCTAAGAATATCATCATGCTTCTAAATTCACATACATACATCAACAAGTTCATCTAAATTTATATGTAACACATTTCGAATTTGCATACAGCCTATTTGCATGTAATCTATGTCTCATTTGCATACATTTATCATACGGCAAGCATACAAGTTAATGAACGAATTGGTGGACACAGAAGCGCAAACAAATAGCATTCTTACTAGCATGAATATTAAGAAAAGATGTTTAAGCGCATAACAGAAATAGACACTAGAGAGGTAATACAAATGCATAACGTAAAAAGGGTAACTATGTGCTAAGATGGACATGTCGTAATGTGATGCAAGAGGATCTGTTTACCGTGGGCGTTCGTGCAGCGTTCGTAGACGCATTCGAATGGTAAACAGAAGGTTCTCGTTCGAGTAGCGTTCGTAAACGCGTTCGAACAGAAATGAAACAGAATGCTCATGTTCGTATGGCGTTTGTGAACGCGTTCGAACGGAAATGAAACAGAATGCTCACGTTCGTATGGCGTTTGTGAACGCGTTCGAACAGAAATGAGACCTGATGCATGATAAGGCAAAATGCATGCGCGTTCGAGTTGCGTTCGTAAACGCGTTCGAACGGGAACAGACCTGATGTATGAAATGAGACGCAATACATAAATGGCGAATAGTACAATGCGAGGCGCGGCGAAGCATCGTGGTAAAGGATTTTAACCTCTTCAATTAGAGGACCTCTCATCGCACTTACTAAGCCCATGCGCTCGATCGCATCATGCATACAAACATAAAGACAATCATATCAAACTAAGTATGCCCGATTGGGCATATCTTACATCCAACCGAACACACATCAACCGGCGCGGCAAAGCATTGTGGTAAAAGGCTTTAACCATTCCCCATAGGGGATCTTTCATCCACTTACTAAGCCCATGCGCTCGATCGCATCATGCATACAAACATAAAGACGATCATATCAAACTAAGTATGCCCGATTGAACACATCTTACATCAAACCGAACACACATCAACCGGCACGGCAAAGCATCATGGTAAAGGGCTTTAACCCCTCCCCATAGAGGATCTTTCATTCCACTTACTAAGTCCATGCGCTCGATCGCATCATGCATACGAACATAAAGACAATCATATCAAACTAAGTATGCCCGATTGAACACATCTTACATCCAACCGAACACACATCAACTCAGCGCGCAAAGCATCGTGGTAAAGGGCTTTAACCCCTCCCCATAGGGGATCTTTCATTCCACTTACTAAGCCATGCGCTTGATTGAACCATGCATAAATAAGCAACATGCAGAATTCAAGTGACGAAAAATAAATAAACCAAAACAACACAAAACAAAAGAGGGTGCCGTTTACTCAAGCGGTAGTGGAGTTGTATCCCAAGTACAGACCGCACTAACGTCCATTCGGATTCGGCTACGGAATTTACGTCTGGGTTTCCATCCTATATACCACAAGAGACGACACTCTTCCATTCATCCAATACCCACAACACACGTCATACACAAACAAGATTTAACAAATAAGTAAAATACAATCAAAATAAATAACAAAATCAAATAAAGATGAGTGTGAAAAGTACCCTCAGGTCTAACCTTTTAAATCACCTCTCGGATGTACGGCACACGGTCCTCGGAAGGGTGGATGCTCCGCAACTCTTTCGGTTCACTGGTTCACTGCTCTCGTTCGTTGTCTCACTGTTTGGAGTCGTCGTTCTCCGTCTTTTGCTGCTGCTTTTGACTCCGATTTGCTACTGTTCGGCCTCTGTTTTGCTGCTCACTGTTTAGGTCACATGTTTTGACGTTTCAATGGATTGTTCCAAGTTTTTGTGTGGGTTCTTAGTGCAGTCTTGTGTGATTATTTTAAGGATTATGAATGCAGTTTTTTTATGTTATTACTTTAAGTCTTTTAGGGAATGTTTTAAGAGGATTTTGCTGCTGTATGGAGCGTGTTTGGGCTGCCGTTTGGGGGTACTTTTTCGGTGAGTTGTGGAGGCTTAGGGGGCTGCTATTTTCGGTTATGGAGTGGAGGAGATTTGTGAGGTTTATGGGCGTGTAGGGCTGATCGGTTTGTGAAGGTGCTTTTAATGTGAAGGCTTGGGGTTATTTTCTTTTCTCTTGTGATTTGTGTGAGTTGTGTGTCTATTATGTGTATGAGCTAGGGTGTATGCATGTGCATCTTGGTTAGGGGTTTTTTATATAGAGAAGGGCTAGGGCTTCACCTTGTCTCACAAGGAAGGGATTTGGTGCATTAAAGGGAGGATTTGATTTGGTGTTGAGCTAGGAAAGTCAAAGATTGAGGGGGGACAAATCTTGGCTAGATTAGGAATACAAAATATTTAATTTGTTATGATTGATTTTAATTAGGCATGACATCTTTTTAATTTAGTATGTGATTTGTTTAGTTAGGAAGTTAATATATTTGATTTATCTTCATTATGTATGATTATATTTTTGGTTTATTTATTGGTAAATGGTTTAGATATTTTATTTAATATTTAATGTTTAATTTAATTAAATTGGGATGTGTTTTATGGGCTTTGGGGAGCTAATTGGGCTGGGGTGTGCGAGGCTAGCAGCAAAACCAGAAACACCGACGTCGTTCGAACGCTAATTCGAACGCTACACGAACGTCCGCAATCTGCCTGACGTTCGAACGAAGTAACGAACGCAGCACTAACGAAGACAGTGAGCTTGTGAAATGAACTTGATGACGTACTTATTCTGAATTTCCCCTTCCGACCTCCGTTTCCCGCAATATCCTTAGCTAAAAAGGTAGTGCCTCCAACTGAGACTCATCATCGGGTTTCACATGCGAAAATGCAATGCCTACAAATTGCAAATAATTGATTAGCAAACTGTGTCAAACACGTGACTTCTAAAAGTCATTAAAGCCAAGAAATGTCATTATAAGATAAACAAAATACCTATTGGAGTTTTCTTGATGCCAGTCAAGAATCTCGAAACATGAACTGATTCGTGTCAATTCTTACTGCACAAGAAACTATTCTATCTAGATATTTATATCCTAAAATAGATATCTATTTAGATTACTAATCGTGACTTAGTAACTAAGTCACCAACCATCTTGATTTTTAAGAAAATCTGAACAATAGTTCCCGATGGTTTAGATTAATCTAACAATATCTAAATCTAATTACATTCTAGAACATATTCTAGAAATACGCAACCAAAAGTAAATTCAGAAAACTTATTCAAGTAATATGTATGCAGTGGATTAGAAGTATAATTCTATTAACAATATAGAATAAAGGAAAACAAAAGCAGCAATTTTCATAAAATCACACACTGCATTAGTTATGGATTTTTAACCCAGCAGTGTCTCCCACTACTTTACGTAATACCGTAATCCCCAACGGAGAACGGGAATTCAATAATTAAATCAAATTCCATAGTGAGAGTAGGATCCCATGAATATATTTCGACTCACAGCTTTGACATAATCTCACCTACGTATATTCATTAGGTAGACAAGTCACTGTCAATCACACTCACTGTGACTCCTAATTTTGGTCCTGACCGTTTCTCGTTATGACAGCTTTGGCACGTTCACAATGAGGCGTATCAAGGCTTCACTTGCCAATGACAAACTTAAGCTACAGATGTAGTCCTCACAACTTTGACACGTTCAGGATTTCCACTTTCACTTGAATTTGTCTAGTATCAATTATACATCCGGCATGGATAAAATTCTATCAACTACACCCTCACTGCTTTGGCACCTTCTCGGATGCAGCCATAAACCGTATTGACAAGACGGACCAAGAAACATGCATCCAATACACGTTACTTTACAGCCTTATTTAAGTGGGGATATTCCTCAAAGAAGCATTGTTCTACATCATATGCAAAATATAATCTAGATCAACTTCTAAACAGTTCAATACATGACTGATGGATTCTATCTTGATACGCACAGGATATCATGAGCATCAGTCCACACCCAATGAACATGCGGAGGTCTGATCTAAATAAATCAGTGAGGTGACTGCCATCAAAGTATGGAGGATAACAAATATATCAACAGTGGTATCTCAAGTCGAAGGACCAATATGCTTGCTCAACTCGAGAATATTCATATTGACGTTGGTGTACCATTTATTAGGAAATCTTCAGTGAGTCGTTCAGTGTTTATCAAATAAACACCCGCAGTGTCTATACGAGTCTCCCGAGACTCATGGTTCATTGGGATAAACTATCGGACCAAGTCACGATATACGACATATACTGGTTTCAGCAGATTTTGCTAACCGACCCGTGTTAGTAAATCTTGACCAGGAACTTTATTTAAGGATATACTACTTTTAGTGACGCTTTCCAATGTCAATTACAAACTACGTTGTAACTGCGCACTACATTGTAAATCCTAGGTTCTTTGTCTAATATACACATATCACTACATCAGATTTAGTTTCAATCTAATCTTAATTAGATATCTAATCGCAATTAGATCGAATATGTGTATAAAAGACAAGAGGTGCTACCATTAAATAAGTAATATTATGAAAAAAAAACATTGATCGTATTTATGAATCCGACATAAAAATGATCTGGATTGGAACTCTGAGCACTATCCCTAACATTAGCATGCATTATGGAAAGTGTCTTGATAGTAATAGCATAGAATGAAGTCTTTTGTGTATGAATGAGATGGGGGAATTATATGAGATGGGGGAATTATATGAGATGGGGGAATTGTATGTTGAGATTGGATGGCATTTGAATAAATGATATTGTGTTTAGGATGATGATATATTGGTAAAGAATGTATGGAGTTTAATAGAATGGTTTATGTAATGGTTGAAGTGTAGAAGTGTTGGGTATGCTTTTGGACAAGTAAGACATTGAAGAGTTATGTTAGGCCTTGGAAAATTGGCTTAGCGTCGCGATGCCCAGCACCCAGCATCGCGACGCGTATGAATCAGAGGCTTACTACCTAGGGCCTAATTAGGGAAGCGTCGCGACGCTCATCATTTAACATCACGATACGTAACAAGCAGAGGCTCTGCTTCTGGTCTGATCAGGTGGGTGTCACGATGCGTAGTGTCTGGCGTCACGACACGGAGCAGAGCATGCTCTCTTCCTGTGACTGCTTGCATAGGCATCGCGACGTGCCAGACCCGGAGTCGCGACGTGATACAGAAAAATTTCGTATAATTCCAGTTTAATCTTAGATTAATAAAGGCCACCATATGGGTTTCGTGTCAGCGCATTTACAAGCAATATATCATGTCATAAACATAGAACATCGTATAGCGATAATAGTTTCAAAGCATATCCCACGACTTGTTTTCTAATTAACTTATCAAATATAGATCATCACATGAACCGTAAATTCCTTCGGTGAAGTAAAGTAATGCCAACCGGACCCAAAAATCAGTGAGTGTACTCTTTTTCTTTTCAAGTTGTTAATTACTTATTTATTTTGACGTGAGACTTACTTTTAAGTGTTTTAGGGTGTTAGCCAAGATGATTTATAGTTATTTCATAAATGAAAAAGGTTTTGAAAAGTTTGAGATAAAGAGCATGAGTTTTTATGATTTTTGGAGGCATGAGGGAAAAACCCACCGCAATATGTAACTTGACTAATGATATAGAATTGACGGACACAGGTATCGTGTGCACACGCAGTTCAAGACTAAGGATGATTGATGCCCCTATATCCCAGATTTTGAGTTTGGAGGGTAGCATAGATCCGCAACCCCGACTCTAGATCTATGGCTTTGGGGACGGGGAGACGTAACGCCCTAGACCACTAGATATTTACGTATGGAGGGGGACGCCCCTAAACATCAGATTTTACGTATGGGGAACGACGATACATAAAGCCCCCATGCGCCAGATATACAGATACAGATTTCTCATATGCAGAATTTTCAAATATAGATTTTCTTCAGGTTTTATTTTGTTCATGTTTTAGAATAAAGCAATAATTCCATATGTTATTAGTAATGCATGAGGTTAATTTTTTTAGTAAACCCTATATGTGAAAATAATTTGGGGGTAACATGAAATTGATGAGATATATGTAGATTTATGTGTTGTGGGCTGTGTAAATACATTATTTGTTAATTTGGATTCATTAATCTTAGGTTAGGTTATACTTTTGGTGATTGGACAAAACCCTGGATGTAAGATTTTGGTTATTTTTGTTGATTTTCATTTTATTTGATTTGCAATAAAACGATATTGTCACTAACACTTGTTATTTTATTCAAAGGCAAAAGACACCATTTACGATTGATTGACTCAGATGAGTATACTATAAGGAAGCTGAAGGTCAATGCATTGGAGATTACAATTGGGTATTGAAATTGACTACAAGCATATGAACAAATACAACTATACCCAAGAGGGGTATGAATTGGGTATAAGTCTAAATAATACGGAATTAAAAATTCTTTAAAATTTTAAGTCATTTAGTTAGTAGCTTTACCAATTAAGCTTAGTGTGTAATTTTCTCAAAACACAATCTATTACCAAATGCAAGTTTCTAAACAATGTGAAAATATAAAACAAACTTGCAATAATTAAAAGAGTTTAGGGATAGAGAAAAATAACATCAAGATTTATAATGGTTTGACCAACAATGCCTATGTCCACTCCTCCAAGCCGCGCTTGAAGCTTTCCACTATGAAAATGTAATTCCACACTTTACATCGAGAGTTTTTCGTGGCTCATTCACAAACCAATAGTTTTGTTCCTAGGTTCACCACAAACTTTTACACAACAACAACAAAAGTTTTGTCCTTATGTTCACTCTTAAACCTTTACACAAATTCACCATTTTGAGTATGCCAGAGACTTCACAACCATTCTCTATTTTGGGTCTGGAAGCGAGGGCGTCACAACGCTCGAGTAGCGAGTCGCAACAAGAGCAATGTCGCAACGCTCAACCCCTAGTGTCGTAATGCTAACAGAACATGCTCTCTACCTTGCTCTGCTTGCATGGGCGTCGCGACGTGCCAGACCTGGCATCGCGACACGATACAAAAAAAGTTTCATATCACTTCAGTTTCAATTTTGGGATGTTAGAGGCCACTCTTAGGGTCTCATATCGGTACATGTATACGCATTACACCATGTCACAAGCTTGATACATCATGTAGAGATAACAATTAGTTGAATTGAGAAGCTTAGCCAAGTTCCGAAACATAATTCATGACTTATGTGCTAACCAAGTCTATTGATTTTAGATTATCGACAGGAACCATAATTCTCTTCGACGAATGGAGGAAGTACCAGCCAGATTCCAAATCAGTGAGTGGACACTTTTCTAAACTTGTGTTTACTTGCATGTTTTGAGATGAAACTTACTTTTCTGCTGCTAAGGCGTTAGCCAAGTTTATTTCAGATGTTTTATGAATAAAAATATTTTAAGTAATGCCTTAAGAAATGATGATTTATAAAGCATGGTTTTTATGATATTTGGAGGCATGGGGGAAACCCACCTCAGATGTAACTTGACTCAGATATGGAATTGACGATTACTGGAATTGATAAACATGACATGTGCATATGTAGAGCATGACTAGGGAGACAACGATACGTAACGCCTCTAGATCCTAGATTTCAGAGTTAGGGGGACGATGAAACTTAATGCCCCTAGACCCTAGATTCAGGGACAAGATAGTGGCATGCGTTGGGGGGCGGCGATACGTAATGCCTCAATGGAATGGGTTTGCACACCTGGCTCTAGTTCAGTGGCTTGGGGGACGGTGATACGTAATGCCACAAGACCACTAGTTTAGGCGTATGAGGGGACGGCGATACGTAACGCCCTCATGCGTCAGGTTTTCTACAGATACTCAGAGACATGGTTTTCAGAATGATGGTTTTATAAAAGAGCTTTTACGAGAAACAGTTTTATAAGAAATTCATAATTTTATAGAAAGAAAGGTTTTCTAGAAAGTTTCACATAAAGAGATTTGACTTTCAGGAAAAAAAAAGTTTTCAGAAAATATTCATTTTCCTTAAGACGATTTTGATTTCAGTAAAACGAATATTTTACAAAACATTTCAGTTTTAATTTTAAAACTATCCACTCACTAGATCGTGTGAACGATCTAACCCCCCCCCACTCCCAGTGTTTTTGTTTTACAGGTATACCCGGAGGATGGAGCTGGAGAGGATGGATACTGATGGCAGTCACTAGGATGTTTGGGACCACCAGGTCGAGTCAGAAGCTTAGCTCAATCAGAGTCAAAGTAAAATTGCATGCATATATTGGTATTAGTCGTTGTATATGTTTTTGATGTCCATTGGCATAACTGTAAAATAAAATATCATTGTGTATATGGTTATGATTATTAAAATACATTTTATGTTGATGAGTCAAGAAATGGTCCTCATGCATGAGTTGTACTTGAGATGTACTAGTATTGATGATCACAGTGACAAGCTTAGGGGATAATACAACCTATTCCCTGCTGGTAGCATCTCTTAGAGAGAGATGTTACAAAGATGGTATCAAAGTATGGTATAAGGAGTTAGTGCCTGCAGTGGGTAAAATGATGGGGTCTTGTATACGTAGTATGCCCGGGGTACCAGTATGTGAGGCACTACCTCTCCAGTATCTGATCCTCGAGTATGTCCTCAAGTTCTATAGACAGGTTAGTAAGAATTCCTAAGCTATTCGAATTTTCCTCCTCATGAAAGTAACTATATTCTTTGTTCAAGTTGAAAATCCTCTCGTAATTATCCTGAATTATTAGCAGAAGTTCAATATAAGCTATGAGAACAGATATTAAAGTTCTAAGAGTATTCCCCCAAAGAATTAGAAAGATAAAGTTATAAGAAAAGTAAGGAATAAGGTATAGATGCCAAATAAACCTGAGTAAGATTCATTCCTTTCAAATAAGATTCTTTTCCTCTTCAAAAAATTTCTTCAGATGGGTCCAATCGCCTTTGAGTACTTCCTAAGAGATAGCAAGTTCCCATGAATATCAAAGGACAATCAGAAACATAAAAGAAACAAGAAATCTGGATTAGTGATGGAAGTTTCCAATAGACTTGAGATTCCACAGAGGATATGGAGATTCTAGACACCCAAGTCCAGGCCCGTAAGCCAATAAAGTGAATGTCGTTAGGAAAGCTGACTAGTTGCCTTAGCTAAGAAATCTGATACAGACAAGGCCCTAACCTACCTATATTCAAACCTCACAGTGATGCCGATTAAGGAAACTGTCTTGATGAAAATTAATCTCATATATGTCTTACATAAGCAATGGACTCCACCAGGAAATAAAATTCCAGAACGAGAACGCCGACATCTGTTGAAACGTAAAACTCTTATTCCATCCTTTACTGGTATAGGTAAAGATAACCGTACGAAGGCCCAGTTCACATAATACTATACTCTAAGACAGAGGTAGCTAACCTTGAGAGATGGTTCAGCCAAAATGAAACCAAAGAGGCTTCTAAGGTAAAAAAAAAAAAGAACCTGACATAAAGAAAGATTGGAAAATTATAGCATCAGTAAGAACCTAAAGATCGAACCAATGCTAATAGAATATGTGTAGGTTTAAAAGGACAGACCCATGAGATTACAGATACTCAAGATTAAATGGCATAACAATAGCATATAGCAAGAGTAGAGAGTAGAAGTCTAGAAGTAGCTCATAAGAAGAAACCACCACCAACCTTGGCAGCACGGCCTAGAGCTAAGAGATATGATATAGAAATAATAAAAAAAGATGCGGGAAGTGACAAGAACGTTCAGTACATACAGACACAGATAGCATAAGGTGAAGGTGATAACGTAAATAGAAACCTCGACATAGTTGATAATGATTGTGGAAACCTTAAGACTTAAAGTAGTCGATGAAAATTCCAACAGAGTGAGAGATAACTCTTTTTTCCAGTAGCTCCGACGCTAGTAAGTGAATAGATCGTTGAACTTAGACAATTAATAGAAACGTGTATTCTCAGATCTCCAAGGAATGCATGTATTCACCCCTTAATTTAAAGCCCAATTAGGATATGAACAAGCAAATTAGAGAATCTAACAGGATAAATAGATCACGAGATAGCATGATAGTCGAATCAATAGGTTCAACGGAATCTAAACAAGAATCATAAGACAAAATAATTAGTAATTACTGTAAGTCTAGCCAATCTAGAGGAGATAACTTGTCCTATCGTAGAACTCATAGCCTTCAAGGAAGTAAAGACTCAGAAGAGTAAGAAACCAGAGAGAAAAATTCTCAGGAATAAGATATACGACTTATAGAGATCCCCATTATACTAGATGAGAGAACTAGTAAGAGAGTAGCACCCGAACCAAAAGTATTAGTGGTGGTACCCTAACCTGTCGAAGAATATGAAGCTCTAAAAAAGAAATGAATTAAGAGGTTTAAGAAAAAGATAAGTATGAGATCAAAGTAACAAAAGCTAAAATTCGAAGGGAGGAATAACAAAGAGAGAATTGTAGAATTTTGAGAGAACATGAACCTTAATGAGGTTCTCAGTAAGAGGTAGTATGACCAATAGTCGGAAATGAAGCACGAGTAAAGTTGAAAGAGGTGATTCAAATAGTTCCTAGCAGTAGTACCCTAGAATGGGAGCCAATATCAGACATGTAAATAAGAGAATCCCAGGATTATAAATGAGCAACATGTGCAACTGTAGCACGTATAGCTAGTAAGAACACCACAATTATGACAGACCTTGATGTTCATTCAGTTGATATTCCTAGAAATAAGTAAAATTGTGGTGTAGCAAAGTATCCTATAAAGTAGGGTAAGAGACTTTTGAAAGATAATACCCGTCAGATAAGAAGATTATGGTATATATCACATAAGTTTCAAGTATAAAATAGAGCAGTAAGCAAATAAAAATAACTTTAAGTAAAAGGTTTGGAGGTGGAATTGTCGAGATAAGGCGACAATAGAAAAGTATATTAGATAAATAATTATAGGAGTGCATAAGTACCAAGATATAATTTCGATCGTTAAGTTCAGTAGAACTATAGAATAATTAGGAATGCTTAAGCCGCAAGTTTCGATCGTTAAGTTCAGTAGAACTACGGAATAATTAGGAATGCTTAAGCCGCAAGCTTTCTCAATGTTGATATAAGAATGGAATTCCATTATAAAGGAAACATAAGGTAAGGAGTATAACCCATAAGTTTCCAAGTAATGTACCTAGCTAGAAACAAAGCAAAGTATGACCTGAGATGAATTTCTTGGGAATGTGATATAAATGAACCAAGAAAAATAAGTATACGAATATTGTTGAGACTAAGACAACACTTGATGGAACAAGACTGTAGGAATAGGTGAAAGTGGGATTAACCAGACAAGGAAAACAGGTCAGTGTGAAATACAGTTAACCAGATTTATAATAACAACGAATTTGAAGGTAAGAAAAAGTATGAACAATAACCAGAACCGAGTCGCTAGTGTCGACATTAACAGTAAGGATAAACATCTTGGATTTAAAGAGATATCGGAAAAACTGTGATAGTAAACTTGGAACATATAAAAAGATTGATCATGAACTACGAGGTCTTAAACCCTAGAGGTAGATAGAGATACAAGAACTTGAAGGCCGGAACTGATAGTAGTTGAAACTTAGCAAAAAGAAAGAGGGAGTTAAAGAGATAAATTAAGAGGAAACATACTAGGATCAGATCGAGCATGTAGAGCTAATAAAGTATCAAGTATGATCATTTGTAGGTAGGATGAGAAGAAACCTAACTATAGAAGACATAGTATTTTTAGAGATGTGAGAGCACTAGTTGAAAAGGATTCAGATACATACTCAATGAAGTTACGCGATACTAGTATGACTTAGGCACAAATGATAAATTCCCCATATAAATCAAGTGTGATTATTGAGGATTTATGATTCAATTGGAGTAGTTGTACGTACGATCATATTAGCACAAGTATGTTAGATCCGGTCAGGACCTTACAAGTTAAGTGTGTTTGGGTGGAACCAATAATGAGATGAATGACCGTCTAGGAAATCTTAACAAGTACTAAATCATTAGAGAAAAGAATGAGATAAAGTAAAATACAGTCACAGAGTATCAAACAAAAAGTGTGATTCGCTTGGGCACTAATTTGAGGAAAAAAAAACTTAAGTTCATACCATAAGAGATTGGGTACTTCTAATACACCCTATCGGGATGTCATGAAATGTAGAATAAGAGATAGATAAATCTTATGGGTGATAAGTTCTGTGAAGGAATACATATCTGTATCTATATATATATATATATATATATATATATATATATATATAATATATATATATATATATATATATATATATATTCCACATTAGAAAAGGGTTAATGAATGAACTTCTGAGGACTAAGTATTCAGCTATAAAAATCAAATAGAGTATATCAGGATAAAATATCTTTAGAAGTCATAATACTAAATTCCCGAGAAGAAAGTAAGGAGGATAATAATAGTAGAGACCAGATGTCTTCAAACCAAGACAGACCTAAGAAGTTCAACATCAGAAGGGATTCGAGGACGAATCCTATTTAAGGGGGGAGAATTTGTAACACACCGGTAATCCCGATGAGCACTAAGATATGGATGGCATAATACATGATGTAAATCATGTTCAAGCATGTACGTGCTCATGAAATGAATTTTGGGACATTCGGTAAATTCCTTGCAATTCCGACATGAAATTTGTCTAATGTTCCACTCCGATTAGTCCTTAGTATTTAGGCCATAACTTTTTCATAAGATCTATGATTTTTATGAACTTTATACCATCGGAAATTTAAGACCAAGACCTACAACTTCTGCTTTGGATAGTTTTTCCAAATTTGAATCAGAAATAAGTCAAAAATCATGATCATCATAACTGCTATTGTGAATTTGGAAAATGTCTAGAATTTAGTGATATGGCAAGTTTTAGACCACTCTTTTGAAATAAAAATCAGCCCTTCTCATTATAAAACCTGCACTATTCACCCATCCTTCTCATTTTTGGGTCAAAAACGAGGGAAGCGTGAAGAGAAGCTTGGAGAAAAGTTTGGAAACAAGTGGTGTTGATCTCAAACTTATTTCTCATGCAAAGTGAGTTTTGATCTTCTTTCCCTCTTCTAATTTCAGTTTTGGGATTAAAAATTAAAAGCCCTAAATCTTCATTCTTTAACCGTAATTGCTCGCTTTTATATTTTACTTTAAATATAATGAGTAGTAAGCATATTCATGCATTTTATGATTTTATACACATGAATTAAGCATGATTATGTTGGATGCCCAATTATTCTTCCCTTAAGGGGCTGGCCGAATTTTATCAAATAAAAAGTGGGGTTACTATTGTTTCCATTATTGTTGAATGATGTTTATTCAAGTGTTGGATTTATATTAAGATATGAATTTTGTTTGTTCATGTTGGAAAGTTCAAAGGTGGAAAATAAACTCTTGGCCAATTGTATGTGGATGTGTTGGGGAATTATAGTTTGTGATGAATAATGTTCTAACATATTGAAGTGTAGATGAGGGTGTTGGAATTGCCTTGGGTAGTAACATAGATGATTGATTTTTGGCCCAGAAAATGGGGTAGCATAGCGACGCGTTTGGGATGGCGTCGCGACGCCGAGCATGTGAATGCTCTCTATTTTGGGTCTGGAAGCAAATGCATCGTGACGCTCGAGCACTGAGTCGTGACGCAAGAGCAACGTCGCAGCGCTCAACCCCTGGTGTCGTGATGTGAAATATAATATGCTATATGTCGGCTCTACTTGCATTGGCGTCGCAACGCGATGCCGAAAAAGTTTCATATCATTTTAGTTTCAATTTTGGGATGTAAGAGGCCATCCTTAGGGTCTCATTTCGGCATATGTATACACATTACACCATGTCACAAGCATGATACATCATGTAGAGATAACAATTAGTTGAATTGAGAAGCTTAGATAAGTTCTGAAACATAATTCATGACTTATGTGCTAACCAAATCTATTAATTTTAGATTATCGCCAAGAACCACAATTATCTTCAACGAAGGGAAGAAGTACCAGCCAGATTCCAAATCAGTAAGTGGACTCTTTTCTAAACTTGTGTTTACTTATATGTTTTTGAGATGAAACTCATTTTTCCGCATTTATGGCGTTAGCCAAGTTTATTTCAGATGTTTTGTGAATAAAAATATTTTGAGCAAGGCCTTAAGAATTGATGATTTATAAAGCATGGTTTTTATGATATTTGGAGGCATGGGGGAAAACCCACCTCAGATGTAACTTGACTCAGATATGGAATTGACGGTTACTAGAACTGACGGACATAACATGTGCACATGTATAGCAGGACTAGAGGCAGCGATACGTAACGCCCATATATCCTAGATTTCAGGGCTAGGGGACGGCTAGACGTAATGCCCCTAGATCCTGGATTCAGGTATGTGATAGTGTCATGCGTTGGGGGACGGCGATACGTAATGTCCCAATGGCATGGGTTTGTACATCTAGCTCCAGTTCAGTGGCTTGGGGAACGGCGATACGTAATGCCCCAATAACACTAATTTAAACGTATGGGGAGACAACGATACGTAACGCCCCCCCTCCCCCCCATGCTTAAGGTTTTCTACAGATACTCAAAGACATGGTATTCAAAATGATGGTTTTATAAAAGAGATTTTACGAGAAACAATTTTATAAGAAATTCAGAATTTTACAGAAATAAAGATTTCTAGAAAGTGTAACAGAAAGAGATTTGATTTTCAGGAAAAAAAAATATCCATTTTTCTTGGGACGATTTTGAGTTTAGTAAAACAAATATTTTGCAAAGTATTTCAGTTTCCGTTTTAAAACTATCCACTCACTAGATCGTTCGAACGATCTAACCCCCAACTCCCAGTGTTTTTATTTTACAAGTATACCCGGAGGACGAGCTCGGGAGGATGGATACTGATGGCAGTCACTTGGGTGTTTGGGACCACCTAGTCGAGTTAGAAGCTTAGCTCAGTCAGATTCAAAGTAAAGTTGCATGCATATGTTGGTATTAGTTATTGTATATGTTTAAGATGTCCATTGGCATAATTGTAAAATAAAATGTCATTGTGTATATGGTTATGATTATTAAAATACATTTTATATCGATGAGTCAGGAAATGGTCCATGTGCATGAGTTATACTTGAGATGTACTAGTATTGATCATCACAATGACAGACTTAGGGGATAGTACAACATATTCTATGTCAGTAGCATCTCCTATAGGGGGATGTTACACAAGATCGTCATTTGTTTGAGGCTGGAATAAATTTCATGAGATCAACTTCTCGCTATGAAATTTTGATAGTCAAATTTCTATTTTTCTATTAAGATAGATTACAGAATTACGTAAAGTAGTGGGAGGGCACTAATTGATTTAAAATTCCATAATCAATAATGTTATTATTTTGAAATGAAAAATATTATGCTACTATTTAAAATGTTGTCTTGTAAATGGCTGTCACAAATCCATTGATGAGACTTTTGGATTCTAATAAATTAAAAAGAGCCAAGAACTATTTCGAATGGGAAATAAACATTCGTCTTGTCTTGGAATTTGAAAAATTGACATATGTAACTATCAATCCATTGCATGTTGAAATCGATCCTGACACCACTTCTGAAGAGCGAGAATTTTTTGCAAAATGGAATGATGATAACCTAAAGGTGAAATCCTACATTTTAGGATCGATGGTTCCAGATTTGCTGAGACAGTACATAGAGGTACCATATGCTTGGAGCATTATGCCAACACTCAAGAAGTTGTTCGAGGTAAATCAAGAGATCGAAATATATCGAACGTCTAAGAAATTATTATGTGCTGAACTCAAGGATGGAAGAGTTATCACTATTCATGTTTTGAACATGATCGACCAAATCTGATATCTGAAATGACAGGGCATTGTGATTGATGAACGACTAGGCCGTAATTTGATTCTGTCTTATTTGCCTGGAACTTATGCTGACTTTGTATTAAACTTCCATATGCACTCAATGCAAGCCAGCTATAAAGAACTTCATAACATGTTACGCACAGTGGTGCATGATATGAGGAAAGACAACCCCACTTTATACCTCCATGGTGGAGCTGGCTCCTCAAAGACTTCTAAGAAATCAAAGAAAATCAAAATGGGGAAGAATAAGATATCAAAGAAGAACTTCAAGAAGTGCAAAGGTGAAAAACCGCAAGTAACTTGTGATCAATGTCTACAATGTAAGAAGTCTGGACACTGGAAGAAGGACTGTCCATAGCTAAAAGGAAAAACAGGACCCTCAGGTACGCTTTGTATTTTTCCTATTATTGACATCTCATTAGCCTTAGATGCAAATAGTGGATGGGTCCTACTCATATTTGCAACTCCCTGCAGGTCATGGGGGTTAAAAGAAGGCTGAATAAATGGGAGATCCAGCTTAGAGTTGGCAATGACGAGACTATGGATGTTAAAGTCATAGGAACGGTTGTTCTATATCTCCCCAATGGATGTAAATTAGATTTACATGACTGTTATTATATACCCTCACTTATCAGATAAATAATATCACTGCCAATATTAGATAAAGAGGGATATAAAATAAACATTAAAGATAAGGCTTTATGTTTATATGATAAAGATAATTTATTGAAATGTGAATGTTTTTCATCTAACGGTCACTATGTTTTGGAAATAAATAGAAATGTCTTTAATGTAGAGGAAAATACAAGTAGGAAATCTGAATTCAATAATATTGAATTATGGCATATGATATTAGGCCATATAGATGTTAGACGTCTATCCAAATTGGAAATGATGGTTTGATTGAAAATCTTACCTTAGATCCTTATCCGATTTGGGAGTCATGTATCCAATGGAAGATGACAAATGCCTCATTTCTTGGTGTTGGACACCGTGCTAGAGATTTATTGGAACTAATACACAACTATATGTGTGGTCCATTAAATCATGCCGCTCATGATAGTTCAACGTACTTCATAACTTTCACGGATGATAAGTCTAGATATGGATATGTCTATTTGATGAGACATAAGTCGGAAATATTTGACAAGTTCAAAACATTCTAAAACGAAGTAGAAAGACAAACTAGTAAATTCATCAAATGTCTTCGATCAGATCGAGACGGTGAATACATGAGTGAAGAATTCAGAAATTATTTATAATTTCTAATATTTGATATTATAATTAGCCATCAAAGTAATTAAATATTATTGGATAATATTGAATATTTACTTGGCCCAATTGGATTAATTAGATTAATCCAAAATCTCACAATGGTTTTGTTTTAATTTCATAAATATCTTTACCATTGGAAAATATTTTGGTAATTATAAATATGTAATAATATGTGTATTTGGTTTGATTTAATTGGATTAAATTAAAGTGATAGATAAAGATGATTACCCACACCTAATTATACATATTTGGACAAAATGGATTAAGCTCTCATAAAAGTCTATTAGAACTTTTATTAATTAAAAATTACATAAGCTTCACTATAAAATGCAAGCTTGAGCAAGTTTTTAAACAATGCAAAGCTTGTGAAAGCTAAAGCAAGTAAGAATTAAAGATATTAGCCTAAGTAAAAGAAGTGTTTAGAAAAGCTTTGAAAGTTATCTACAACATTTCAACAATGAGAAGAAAATTAGATTTTGAAATCGAGCTTGCTAGTTTTGGAATCAAGATTGAATCTTGGAATCAAGCTTGCTAGCTTTTGAATTTCTCTACAATATTTCAATAAAGATAAGAAGATTGGTTCTTGGAATCAAGCTTATTAGGCAAGTTTGATATTATCTAAAGTTATGTTTTCATTAGTGAGTTGTTTTCATTAATGATACATATAGTGATGTATTATGTATTGGATACATAATAACATAGTTTGATATTGAAATTAGGCTAATGAATTGTGTATGAATGTTTTGGAAGCATAAGCACAATATGCTTGTAATTGGGTCAAAATGTTCATGTTGGACATTGAACATAAAATTAAAATTTAGAACTCTAGATGATAGCTTGGAGCTATGGCTACCATTCTAGAATTACTTGACCACTTTTGAGTGATCTAGAATTGTTCATTAGTCACTTTATTATGAGATCCTATTTTGGTTTATGTTTTGATTCAAAGAAATGGATATATGTATTTAGAATATATATGTGTGTGTGTGTGTGTGTGTATGTATGCGCGTGAGTGTGTGTGTGTGTTTGTTGTATAACATATGTTGATGTTGGTTTTGATGTTAAAATTATTTTTGGGTGTTTTTTTATGAAAGTGTTTAAGGTTAGCCAGCGCTGCATGCAGCACGCGCTAAGCGCGCACCACGCGTGCAAGACCCGATTTTTCCATATACACCCGTAATAAAATATAGTATTCCATTAAAATATTTAAAAAATACATCCATGCTCAATTCTCATGGGTTAGACACATTTCCACTGCGCGAGGTACCAATCCAACCCTAGGAGTCCCACAACCGCCCCAACAATTATAGCTTCTAAACTTCCCTGAAATTGTGAATATGAAAGAAATAAAATTTGGAGTAAATTATGTTAGTGTTCCTAGAACATGCCAAGATCGTTTAAGAGTGATTTGTGTGTGAATTAATCAAAGGGAGTTGCGGAAAAAACTTACTTTGATCGGATTTTGGCTTTCAAAAATTCCTTTGGATGTCGTAGCTCCGAGCTTTAAATCGAGTTCCAAACTCTCGAGTGAGTTTCCATATCACCTTAGTTGACTCCGTTAAGTACTAGCTTTGGAAATTTTGCAACAAAAATTCCATTAGAGAGAGCATGGTTCACGCCTATTTGAGAGAAATGAGGAGAGAATGAATAGTTACTTATTTCAAAAACAAATGTGTGTTAAATATAGTTTCCAAAACCATGTTGGTTAAAAGCAAGTGGTTTTCTAAAAACCATTCACTTTTGCCAACTACCACCACCACATTTGACAAGTGATATGAGTGGTGGGTCCCACCCAATTAAATTCAAAATTCAAGTGGGATTAGACAACACACTTCGGACTCGGTTACGTTTAATCCAATTAAAAAAACTTTCTGTCGCGACGTAATTAAATCCAATTTAATTAAATAATAATGCATCGTAAAATTATTACGGAAGTCGCTAACGAATTAATTCTAAATTAATTCGTTCGCGAGAATTAAAATCTAATTTTAATTCCGAATTGAAATCTAATTTCAATTAATATATCCAATATATTATTTTAGCCCAAATAAATAAATTAAATAAAAAAATCCAATTTAACTATTAAATTTATTTTACCAATTAATCGCGTTCTCTCTTCTCGACGAATTTAATCCCAGATAAATTCTCGACGCAATTAATCCCAGATTAATTCTTTCTCTGTTAATTAATCCCATATTAATTCTTGCCGTAATTAATCCCATATTAATTTTCTCTCTCATAATTAATCACAGATTATTTTGTTCGAGTCAAATATCATCGGTGAATCTTTGGAAAGCGACCCAAGAGATCCCTGGATATGTTGGCAGTAAATACGGTCATCGGACTATCTGAATACGTGCGTATCCGGTACCACGTTCTTACCGATTTACAAGACATGGTTGGCTTCTAGAAAAACATCGTGCCTACCCAATTCTCCAGAAATATATATTCAACATGGAATATACATAATCTTTGTCATGCGTAATATACATAGTATTGCGTATTACGATCCAGTATCGGATATCACATGCTAGGCCTAGGGCTGGAATTGTGTCTGCCCCGTACGAAGCATATATCGGATCTCTGGTAACTACTCTCTATAATCAAATAATCATGACCTAGTCATATTATCCCGATGACTACAGTACTTAAGAGTACTAGTTCCGTATCCTACGTGATCATCATCTCCATATGACTAAAGTGATACTTCCATCTTGACATCACACCCAATACACTACGATTCTCAGTATACCCAGAAGAGGCGTACACAGAACCTGTTAAAGCCCCGGACGACCAAAACCAAAGTATACTGATTGTCACAAGTATTAGCGATGCAAGTCTCAGGTTAAGACCAAATACACCTACCCTGATTCGGATTCCCATAGCCACATAGTCATACTACCAATGGGATTCCGAGGGGTCTATCCAGAGCGAAGCTGTTTCCGTACCATCGGTAAACAGAACCTCATATTATACTTACATGAGTATCTAATACCCAAATATATGAGAACTATGTTGTTACGCTTCCATAACACGCACAAGTGTAATACTAGCCTATTCCGCATTATCGATGTCCAGTCTCGATAATACTACGACTATGGATATTTAATGATTAAACCTTTGTGAATTAATATTGTCTCATATCTTATTAATCCGGTTCTAATCATATGGACTTTTATCATTTATATATCCAGGTAATCCAATTACAAATGATAAAATAGCAATTTATTTTGTTACATAGTTAATTTGTACAACAACAACATGTTCTGTACAAGTAGTGATGTTATAGGTCATAATTGTCCAACAATCTCCCACTTGGCCTATAGCCAATCACTCAAGTGTCATACACCTGAACTATGTACGGGTCGCTCAAACTTCTACTGAGAAACAGCTTTCGTAAGCGGATGTGCAATGTTATCATCTAATGCGATTTATTCGATCATCACATCGCCACGGTGTATGATCGAACGAATCAGATGAATTAGTCGAAGTATATACTTGGATCTTTGATGAGACTGCGGTTCCTTAGCCTGTGCTGTAGCCTAGCTCAGCTGCTAACAGAATTACTCATAATCTAATTAAGAATTTTATAGATCCAAAGTGCTTCTTTTGTTGTTTATTAAACAACAGTATCTTGCTTGGAAGATTTCCAGCTCACTGTTTCGTTATTCAAACTGAATATGTACCCTTATTGTGACTTACAGTCGTCTTTATCGGTTTGGAAACTTACAGCGGTGAACCCAGTCACCTCAAGTTCTCTTTTCCCCATATTATTAGAAAGTATCCTTAGTTCATCCAAGATACTCAATGATGTCCTTAACATCAATCCAGTGACCATCATCTGGATTGGCCTAACTGTGACTCCATATGCTCAAAGCATATGAGACACCAGGTCACGTATATTTATTTCAATGTACGAGTTCTCGGAGAGTGCCAATAATTTTTAGATCTATCCCAGTAGATCCTTATTCCTAGAATAAAGGTTGCCTCTCTCAAGTAGTCTACGGAGAATTTTCATGAAATCCAAGTTTTCACCGATTATTTAATATGAGATTATCATTTCCAAGAAATAATATGTCATCAACGTATAGGACAATAATTGTCAGTGCGCTCCCACTAACCTTCTTATATACATAAGAATCATATTCGTTTTGAATTAAATCATATACCATTATGATTACATCAAAACGCTGGTTCCAAGAACACAATGCTTGCTTCAATCCATAAATGGATTGATTTAACTTGCAAACCTTGTTTGCATGTTTTGCACGACAAAACCGTCAGGATGTTGCAAACAAACATCCTCCAAAAGGTTTCCGTTTAAGGAAAGCGGTTTTGACGTTCAGCTGTCATATTTCATAAATGAAACATGCAGCATTAGCAAGCATTATCCGAATGGATTTAATCATGGCAACGGATAAAAGGTTTCGTTGTAATCGATACCATGTTGATGACGATACCCTTTCGCTACAAGCCTAGCTTTGTACGTTTGTATGTTGCCATCCATGTTTGCCTTCCTTGAAGACTCATTTAATACCAATAAGCATAATGCCTTCTGGTACATCAACCAGTGTCTATACTTAGTTGGTATACATGGAATCCATTTCGGACTTCATGGCACTTTTCCATAAAAGGAGTCGATACCTTGTATCATTTCCTCATGCGTAGCCGGTTCGTATTCCTCAATAAGATTGACATCTACATGAGGTGAGATCAGAAACCCATACCTCTAAGGTTGTTTTCTGACTCTCTCCAACCTACGAGGTTCTTGTGTATTTGAAGATTATTGGTACAGTTTCATCCCTGATGAACTATTGATGTTCCGTGAGGACTCGGTGCCTGGAACAGTATTACTCTGATTTTCATCGAGTTCTACTTTCCTCCCACTTACCACTGCATTTTGGTATTCCTCTTAGGAAAACCGCATGGAGAGTAACAATTACATTGTTCTCTTGTGAGTTGTATAAGTACTATACTTAGGTTTCCCTAGGACAACCTACAAATAGGCACTTATCCGATTTGGGTTCTAGTTTGGTATCATCCAAACATTCAATTATATGCCCAACATCCCAAATCTTCAGGAATGAGAAACATGGTTTCTTTCCTGTTCATATCTAATATGAAGTCTGTCTAACAGATTTACATGGAACCTTATTCAAAATAAGTATTGCACTGTTTAATGTGTATCCCTAGAAGGAAATTGGTAGCTCAGAGCGACTCATCATTAACCTTACCATGTCCAACAAAGTTCGGTTTCTCTGTTCGGATACACCGTCAAATTGAGGTGTTCTGAGAGGAGTCCACTGTGAAAGAATACTATACTCTTTCAAGTAATCAAGAAACTCATATGTTTAAGTATTTTACATTATGGTCCGACCGTAATGTTTTTAATACTTTTGCCGGTCTATTTTTCTTACTTTGTGTCGAAACTCTTTGAATTACTCAAAAGTTTCTGACTTGTGTTTCATAAGATACACATAACCGTAACGCGATGGTACATCCGTAAAGGTTACGAAGTATTCATATCCATCTCTAACCTAGCTAGACATGTGCCCACTTAAGTCACTATGAACGAGGGCTAACAGATCGGTGGCACTTGCACTTTTACCAAGTAAAAGGTGTCTTAGGCACTTTGCCTAATAAACTAGATTCGTAGACATTATTTGAATTAAAATCAAATATGTCCTAGTATCCACTCTTAGAAAGTGTGGATATACGAGTCTTGTTAATGTGTCCCAGACAACAATGCCACAAATAAGTCTCATCTAATTAATTCAGTTTGAGCTATTTGTTCGTCATGTTATATGTATGAGATTAATTTATATTCTAAATATAAATACTATTATTCACATCTAATGTGCTTATTTCAATATCATCTTTATAAACAAAACACTTAGTGTTCTAGAATATAAAGGTATACCCGCAACGGGTTAAACTAGATAACGAGATAATGTTCATAGTCAAACTAGATATATTATTACAGTTTCCTAATTCAAATACATGCCCACAATGGCAGTTCCAAAACTTAGGTTTCTACGGTTAAAATAGCGACTCTCATCCCATTTCCGACTCGAAGGTCGATCTCATCTAAAGTTAGTCTCCTGCTAATCAGCAGATTCTGCACATCAGTATATATTTATGTACCACATCTAGTATCAAAAATCCAATTTTGAAACCAGTAGTGAACATGTTTATGACAAACATACTTGAAGCCGGAGCCTTGCCCCACCTTCACTTCCTTCATGTCTACCTTGTCCATACGGAAGTCACGCTTCCAGTGACCCCGTTTTCCACAGTTTAGGCAAACATCTTGGGATATGTCATTTGTCTTCCCAGAAGACTGTGACGATTTTACCTTTGCCCCTTTTAGAATCTCTGGCTCTGCCTCCTTGAGCATAGCCATCATCTCTCCAAGAGTTTCTCTTGTTCATAATGAACCTGCCCCAGCATTCGGGCAGAGACTATAAGATCAAATCTTTGGAAGTCTCGGCCATGTAGGTAATGCCCAGCTTAACCTCATTGTTTGATGTTAGCAATCATCTGCGACACCTAGTGCTCGACAGATGTACCATCTGATATACGCGAGCGAAAGAGCTTCTTTTGCAATTCGTACTTCTAATATCTAAGGTTAGATCTATGGAGATCCTTTAATTTCAACATCATGGTATAAGGATCTAATCCTTAGTTTTGACAATAAAATTAAAGTGTCATTGCAGCAAGCATAACGGATTGAGCACTAAAGTTATCATCATCGTGAGTCTTCCAACACTCGTGCTCTATTATTTGCTTAACTCCGGGCTCAGGCCCGAGAGGTTTCTCTATCAAATAGAATAACTTCTCAGCTCCCAGGACTATCCCGAGGTTCTATTCTCAATCTGAAAATTTGAGCCGTTTAAAAATATTTTCACCCAGGATTATGTTCTAAACGCTAATCTTTCAGTTATCTTGATTCCAATAGTCCGACTATCTAATCAACGATTTCGGGTACAATCGAATAAAATGATTACTATAGTCTAACTATAATCAACTACAATTGATCGGTTACATTCAAATGTATTGGTTACTATAACCCAATTATATAACCAAATACAAATGAAGTAGTTTGAATACAGTCCAACTGTTAAATTAAAACAAAAATTGAATATTAGTCCAACTAATATATTTATATTTAAATAATTAATGACGAAAAATGAAATGGGCGCGTATTGGCAAGTATTTAAATAAAGTTGCAAATTTAATACTTGTCTCCCACTATTTTTCGGTGAGCCTCTAACCCTCTGTGGAATACTCGGGAAACCTAATTTCCTAGTGGGCTAGGATCCCGTTAAATAACACACAACCTTGACTTTGGCCAACAAGTTGTATGAAACTTAACTAGGTAGATCTCTAAGATCAATTGGATCTCATCCAATTCCTAGATCCAGTAGGTGGACCTCCAAGTCCGAAACATATATCCAATATATGCCAATATATCCAATATATTGCCTAACATTTTTCCTCTAAATCAACTAAGCCTTGGTTTTGGCTCAACATGCTTAATGATTCTAGTTAAGCGTGACCCATTGATGACCGGCGTAATCACACACGTATAACGCAAGCGCACGTATCGTTCAAGTAGTATAAAAAGTATCGATCCCACGAGGACTTAAAACCTTTTTGTTATTAATTTATGGGGCCAACTGATTACCAGTATCTAACAGGTTGTTTGATTGATTGATTTGAAATGACGATGATTCTAAATTTAAAACAAGTAAATAAAATTGCTTAAAAGTAGGTTGAGAAAAATCCAAATTTATAAAAACTATCCAGGGTTGTGATTAATTCCAATATTATTTAGAAGATGAAGTGGTTATCTTAAAGTTGGGTAATATATTGATTTATTAACCTGGAACACTAATTTATGTAAAAGCCTCTTCCGATGGTCAATTTCAAATACCTAGTATAATCCAATTGAACCATATGTCTATGTCAACCAAATTACCTAGATTCATTAAGATTAAGTTCCAATTATGGCTACCCCCGCCCGACAGGTATATTCCTATCCTGTAAGGAAATCTATTAAAAGGGTTATCTATCCTCAAGGAAGATCGTGGGTTATTGAGTCTAAGGTCTTAAACTTAAAATCCCTATGTCTAGTTCATTTTAAGTTTACCTAATCAATTTTATTAATGGCCAGTTAATAAAAAGCATTAAGATTAAGACTCAATAAATAAATCTTTAAATTACCCAACCTATAATCTAACCCCTTATAAACCGGTTATATTGAAATTCATCACAACCCTAGATACTAACTTAGTTACAATACATAGCTATGGCTAATGAAAACTTAAAAGACATAAAATAAAAATGCTAAAAAGTAACTGCGAGAAAGTAAAAGCGGGAAAGTAAATGAAAATAAACTGCCAAGATAAAAGGAATTACTTTTACTAATTACTAACTTAGATATCTCCCTTAGTATAACATAATCACTTGTGAGATTAAAACCAACCGACCATATAGGCGGTACCCTGATTAAGTCAAGTTAAGTCCGACCAGCCATAAAGGCGGTAAAATTTGTCCATGAACCTGCCATGTAGGCGATAAAGAAATAACCAGCCATAAAGGCGGAACCAAAATTAAATTACCAACCGACCAATCTGGCGGTATCCTTGCTTAGTCAGGTTTAACAGTTTATATTAAATAGCCCACCGACCAATATAGCGGTATTCCTTTTTAAGTCAAATTTTAGAATAGTGAATATGTTGTGTCTAAGGGAGATTAATCTAAGATAGTAACAGTAAAAGAATTACCTTTCACCTCGGCAGAGGGAAGTTACCTCCTCATGGTTGAAAAATAAAAACTGAAAAAGTAAAGAAAGGAAAGTGTTATGCGTAAAAGTAAATTACGGAAAGTAAAACTGAAAAATAAAGAAAAGAAAGTGCGAAATTGAAAATTAATTACTGAAAACTAAAAATAAACAAACTAGATACAATCTTTTTATTTTTTCATTAAGGATTTCAAAGAAGAAAGTATGAATATTACAAATGAAATGGCTTGGTATTTATAGGCAAAATTTTGCCACCATCAAATCATCCATCAATTTTTCCACCAAATCCATTATTAATTTCTCCACTAATTACTCCACCAAATCCATAATTGCTCCACTAATTGCTTATCTTGTTTGGTGGTGATTTGATAATTTTTATTAATTATTTATTAATTAATATTTTGCTTTGAAAATGATTGATAATGACTTTTAATAATTACACTCCACACACTTCTGGATGGTTCATCAATTTCGGTCATGAAATCATCAGAATTTGAAAATATGTTCTCTTTCAAAGTTGTAGATCTTTGAGTCTTCTTTAATCTGAAACTTGAATCAGCTCAATCCGATATCTGAGTAAAAAGTTATGCTCAAAATACGACATATGCGCAAAACTGGAATTTCCAAAACTGCACTTCGTCAAAAACGCCCTTTCAAATTTCCAATCTCCAAAATTAATATATCAAGTCCAATAATTGCCCTTATTTGATCCACATTTCGTCCTAAATGATTTCATTGAGTCCCGATATTATTTTAACTGCAAAATAAAATAAAACATATCAAAACGTTCATCAAACCCGAGAAACTAAACAAAATATTAAGTAAAAGGGGCGGTAAATATTGATATATTTTCCGCTCATCAATTCACAGTGGAAAAGCTTGTAATTGAAGCCGATGAACAAGAAGTGACCTTGACTTTGGCCAACAAATCACAACTTGCCCAAGACGTACGATATGGAACAAAGCTTTCGTGATTCAAACACATCCGCAATGGACAAAGGTCTTGACTTTGGCCAACAAACCAATGCCAATCTTGGATCTTGAGAGAGAATCACTCAATGGAAGGGAAAATGCTTAATATAAAATGAGGGTTTTTGTCGCGATTTGGCAACCATTTATTATCTTTAAATAGGTCTCATCATACACCATTAAGCATGCATTCTAAAAGCATAATAAGGCGTGATAAAATTTAATAATGATATGCGGATGGATATACAACAAATTTGTTCCTAGAACAAATCTCTCTTTTTCCTCTCTCCCGCTAGCATTATTCATACTCCTACCCAATTACATAATACTTCTAAAGAAACCTCATTTACATTGAGGGGAATTGGTGAGAAGATAAATACAATGAGAAAAGAGGTAATAGGCTGGACACGCAGGTCCAATTTAATAAATTCTAAATTTATTACAATAATTTTCAAAATTGCCCTCACCCATCTAATATCCATCTGATATACATTATTCATACATACATCCAAGTATTCACACAAAGCATGTTATCAATCAATCTAATCCAATTAATTAATCTTTAATTAATGACCATCCAATGTTCAAACAACGATTTGATTTGCGCGAGTCCAACTCGTTTAAGAATAAATATTCAAAGTGCGTATTCTTGAATTATATTGAACTACAATTTTAAATCCAATTTAAATTATATTCAATACTAATTCATATTTAATTCCAAATTAAATAATTACACTTTCAATAGTGCCTTTTGGACTTGGATTCCAAATCTAATCTTAACGGGTCTCAAAGGCCCAATTAGTATCAAATACTATTCAATTAAAGTCCAATGGGCTTTTAATTAATTCTTTAGGCATGGGCTTTTGCAATTATGGGTCAAACCCAATATGCCAAGGCCCAATTAGGAATCACTCTATGCCAAAAATCAATTTAGGCCCATTAGGCCCAATTAAAATTTTAAAGGCCCAATTATCATATTTGGACTTTATGGAAATGGTTTTAGGCCCAATTGGATCCAACCAATTATCCTAAACCAAACTTGGCCCAACCAAGCCCATTAAGCCCAAATACAATAAATTAAATTAACTCATTATTCCAATTACAAATTAATTCAATTCAAGTGTAATTACCATAATTAATTAATTAATCTAATGCTTCTAAAACACTAATTAATTCAATTAATCATGCTCTACATTTCCAATTCATGTCCAACACAAATTGAAGCAAAATCAATCTTATAACATGCATCAAGGCTCACGGCAAAGGCATACAAAATCATTCAATTTGATTTCAATCTAATTAAATCAACATTCAATATTTATATCATGCCATTTAACACATCCAATTGTTAAATTTCCAAAATTCCACCATGACTCATCTAAGGTCATATTCGGCCAAGCCTATATTTTGGGGAAAATTAATCCTATCAAATTTTCACAATTCCAACAATGTACAAATCCAATTGAACATCATACAAGCTCAACCAAACCATCAATTTAAGAACATACATACTCCAAGCATAAATTCTCAAATTAAAATCCATGAACCCTAGAATTCCAAATCAAACTTAGATCGCTCTGGTACCATTATTAGTGTTCCTAGAACATGCCAAGATCGTCTAAGAGTGATTTGTGTGTGAATTAATCAAAGGGAGTTGCAGAAAAAACTTACTTTGATCGGATTTTGGCTTTCAAAAATTCCTTTGGATGTAGTAGCTCCGAGCTTGAAATCGAGTTCCAAACTCTCGAGTGAGTTTTCATATCACCTTAGTTGACTCCTTTAAGTGCTAGCTTTGGAAAATTTTGCAACAAAAATTCCATTAGAGAGAGCATGGTTCACGCCCATTTGAGAGAAAGGAGGAGAGAATGAATAGTTACTTGTTTCAAAAACAAATGTGTGTTAAATATGGTATTCAAAACCATGTTGGTTAAAAGCAAGTGGTTTTCTAAAAACCATTCACTTTTGCCAACTACCACCATCACCTTTGACAAGTGATGTGAGTGGTGGGTCCCACCCAATTAAATTCAAAATTCAAGTGGGATTAGACAACACATTTTGGACTCGGTTACGTTTAATCCAATTAAACGAACTTTCCATCGCGACGTAATTAAATTAAATTTAATTAAATAATAATGTCTTGCAAAATTATTACGGAAGTCGCTAACGAATTAATTCTAAATTAATTCGTTCGCTAGAATTAAAATCTAATTTTAATTCCGAATTGAAATCCAATTTCAATTAATATATCCAATATATTATTTTAGCCCAAATAAATAAATTAAATAGAAAAATCCAATTTAACTATTAAATTTATTTTACCAATTAATTCCAAATTAATCGCGTTCTCTCTTCTCGACGAATTTAATCCCAGATAAATTCTCGACACAATTAATCCCAGATTAATCTTTTCTCTGTTAATTAATCCCAAATTAATTCTTGTCGTAATTAATTCCAGATTAATTTTCTCTCTCATAATTAATCCCAGATTAATTATGTTCGAGTCAAATGTTATCGATGAATCTTTGGGAAGCGACCCAAGAGATCACTGGATATGTTGGCAGTAAATACGGTCATCGGACTATCTGAATACGTGCGTATCCGGTACCACGTTCTTACCGATTTACAAGACATGGTTGGCTTCTAGCAAAACATCGTGCCTACCCAATTCTCCAGAAATATATATTCAACATGGAATATACATAATCTTTGTCATGCGTAATATACATAGTATTGCGTATTACGATCCAGTATCAGATATCACATGCTAGGCCTAGGGCTGGAATTGTGTCTGCCCCGTACGAAGCATATATCGGATCTCTGGTAACTACTCTCTATAATCAAATAATCATGACCTAGTCATATTATCCCGATGACTACAGTACTTAAGAGTACTAGTTCCGTATCCTACGTGATCATCATCTCCATATGACTAAAGTGATACTTCCATCTTGACATCACACCCAATACACTACGATTCTCAGTATACCCAGAAAAGGCGTACACAGAACCTGTTAAAGCCCCGGACGACCAAAACCAAAGTATACTGATTGTGGCAAGTATTAGCGATGCAAGTCTCAGGTTAAGACCAAATACACCTACCCTGATTCGGATTCCCATAGACACATAGTCATACTACCAATGAGATTCCGAGGGGTCTATCCAGAGCGAAGCTGTTTCCGTACCATCAGTAAACAGAACCTCCTATTACACTTGCATGAGTATCCAATACCCAAATATATGAGAACTATGTCGTTACGCTTCCATAACACGCACAAGTGTAATACTAGTCTATTCTGCATTATCGATGTCCAGTCTTGATAACACTACGACTAGGGATATTTAATGATTAAACATTTGTGGATTAATATTATCTCATATCTTATTAATCCGATACTAATCATGTGGACTTTTATCATTTATATATCCAGGTAATCCAATTACAAATGATAAAAGTGCAATTTCCTTTGTTACATAATTAATTTATACAACAACAACATGTTCTGTACAAATAGTGATGCTATGGGTCATAATTGTCCAACAAATTAATCAAATAAAATGGAAGATTAAGGTAATATTAAATTATGCTTTGATTAGAAATTATTTTTATTGTTCCAAATTATTTATATTTGATATATTATTATTTTTCTCTCATATTTGGTGTTAGAATATGTTTAGAAACCTAATTAGAAATCCTAAGATGCATGTGTAATTAATTGAGTTAAATTAGTGTGATTGAAGCTCAATTAGGTTGTTAGACAATCAATTGTCATTTTAGAGTTATGGTTACCACTTTATCATGACCTAGAATTGTTTTAGGGGAAATTCATGGTGGTAACTTTAATGGTGTAAAATTAACTTGGATTAATTGCATGAATTGGATTAAATTTATATTAATATAATTAATTATGTAATTAAATTTAATCTTACTTAATTTATGACATTAGTATGTGATGGATGTAATTGGGCTTGTAATAATATGTAGGAAATTTTCCTATGGCCTAATAAAGATGCTCCACTTAGCCGATTGGAATTTTTCCGTTAAACTATAATTGTGATTGAGCTGCGAAAATTGCATGGAAAATTGAAATTACCACAATCGGTTAATTGATTATATTATATCGGTTAATATATTGCATGTAATTTATTTTCTGGTTTCAACTAAGTTCGGTTAACCGAATTTCCTATTTCGGTTCACTGAATTTTGCCTATTTTGTTTTCAACTGGCTCATTGTCACTAACAGGTTTTTTCTGATGCTGACTATGGATCTGATTGAGATTATAGGCGTTCTGTAGGTGGATAACTTATTATCACAGTCATCTTAGAAGTAAACAATTGTCTTTACGTCTACTGCATAATCTGAGTAACAGCCTTAGCACTGGCAATATCTGAAATTATAACAAGAGTTCAGAGGTAATTGCTAAAAATCTAGTGTACCACATTGTGTTAGGAATATGTCATAAACACAACTTTTGGGTGGCTTTATGTACTTTAGTATATTATTAATATAGATTAATAAATTGGTTGTAGATATTGTGCTTGAGATATTTAAAATAAAAAAAGAGGGATTAAGATATTATGTGTGAGATACTATAAAATCGACTATAGAAATGGAATTAAATTTACGTATCTCGTTTATTTTATATAAATTTTTCAATTGTATTTTTTAAGATAATTAAAAATAATAATATTATTAAATCATTATTTTTAATTATCTTAAATTATTAAATTATTAATCCCTCTCTTTTTTTAATTATTATTTTTAGTTGTATTTTTTAATTTTGTTAAATTAATCTTTGGAGTGTCAATTTATTAATCTATATTAATAACATACATTCTTAATTTTATTTATTAAATATGGAAGTATTTAAAATAGAACTACACTAAACTATTTACGATAATTAAATGAAATAAATTTTTATAATAATATTAGATTTTATAATAATTTTATATTGAAATATTATATTTTATAATAATTTTCATATATTTTTTAATTAATTTAAAGAGTTAATAATAATGTAAAATTCTTAATTATTTATGGAAGAACAAATATGTAAAAATATTTATAAAATGATAAAATTTTTTACTTTTTGACTTAGGGGGTCCTGGAATATTATTAAAATAATAGTGAGATAAGTGTAGGGATGGCAATGGGCCGGGCTCGGGCCGGGCTTTGATAAGTCCCCGGTCCGAGCCCGGCAAAAAAAAAAAATTAGGCCCGGGCCCGGGTCCGGGTCCAATTTTTTTATTATAAAAATAAAAAAATTATTATATAAATATATAAAATTTATATTTTATAATTAAAAATATTTAATTATTTATTTTAAGCTAGAGCCGAGCCGGGCCCGGGCTTTTTGGGTTGAGCCCGGCCCGAGCCGGGCTCTCATTTTAAAGCCCGGCCCGGACTTTTTTCACCCCGGGCCGGGCCGGTTCGGGCTTTTCTGTCATATATAGATAAGTGTGAATTGTTATAAATATTAGGGGAAAGTGGCATTCTCTCTTAACAAATTTACACCAATTTGCTAAATAAAATCAATGCTTATATATGACGTCGTTTTAACAAATTCCTCACCAGCATAAAACGGCCCGTGGAAAAAATAAGCCTCCTTATCCATCCAATTGCTCAACACAGTAGTAAGGTGGCTAATTGCTATGTCTCTTCTTCGTCTTCACTGTTGTTTCCCTTCAACCTCATACTTGAACACTGAACCACAACAACAACAGGGAGCTCTTTTTGTGTCTCTCCATAACCAACACAACAGCTATTACTTTCCTCTTTCTTTGTCTCCTTCTCAATCTCATGCTTACACATTTCCAATTAAGCCCAAGAAAGTTAGCCCTTTTGTTTTTCATTTCTCTGCCACCACTCAAAACTTAGTTGTTGATTCTTCTTTTTCTTCTTCTTCTTCTTCTGTTTCTGCAAATTCTGAGCAGCAAGAAGAAGAAGAAGAAGAGTTTTCTAAGACCAGACTGATTGCTCAGAACGTACCTTGGACTTCTACTCATGAAGACATTCGTGCTTTGTTTGAGCAGCACGGGACTGTTCTAGATGTTGAGGTTTTATTCTTTTGTTATTGGAATTTCTTTTTCTATTTTTTGTGATATGGATTTTGGTTTTTGATTTGTTTGTTGTTGTGGGTTTGTGTTGTTTTGTGATTTTGGTTTAGCTTTCGATGCATAAGAAGAACAGGAACAGGGGTTTGGCTTTTGTTACAATGGGTTCTTCTGAGGAGGCTGCCGCTGCTCTCAATAATCTCGAATCATACGTAAGCATATCAAAGCTTAATTCTTTAATTAGTTTCTCATTTATTGGTAAAATTTTGGTTATATTGGAAAATTATGAAAATTGAACTTGTGATTAGATTGCTTTAATCATTTGGGACCTAAGGAAATTGAATAGCTCCTTGTTAACCAAGTTTAATAACTCTTTAGCTTATTTATTTGTATGTGTTAGGGTCTTGAATTAATTTTTGTTTACATATTTATATCAAACAAATTTTACCTGTCTTTGGTTTTTTAGCAACTATGCATAGACTGAAGGTTATGTTTGGGTTGATGGAATGGGATGATTTATAATGGAATGTAATCCAATGAAATGGAACGAAATGGAATTAAGAGTAGCGTACCATAACCTTGTTTGGGAAAAAAAATGAGACATTTATAATGTAATGTTTCAAAATATTGTTTGGTAAATAATAGTAATGAAATGGAATGTAACTAAATATGTCTTAATGATAATTGTGCCCTTTTATATTATAAAAGTACAAAAGACAAATATTTTAATGTTTTTTTTTCAAGGGGTAAGTTTGTCTTCATATGTAATGTTATTTTTTTAAAGTTAAAGTTTCATCCCCAACTCCCGATTTGAGCGCTTCATTTCCAATGACTAATGCCCTTTTTCGAACTTCTTGATATGTTCTTCATATGATAAGATATTCTCTTAATAGGAATTTGAGGGTCGTATTTTAAAGGTCAATAATGCAAAGTTAGTAAAGAAGAATCCAGCTCCACCTGTGCAACTGAAGCCAGTCCCAGTCCCAACCTTTAACTTGTTCATAGCAAATCTGTCATTTGAAGCAAGGGCTAAAGATCTTAGGGAGTTCTTTATCTCAGAAGGCTGGGACATTGTTTCTGCGGAGGTTATTTTTCATGATAAACCAAAAAAGTCCTCTGGGTATGGATTTGTCTCCTTCAAATCCAAGAAAGTAGCTGAGGCAGCTATTTCTGCTTTTCAAGGGAAGGTAATCATGGTTTTAGTAATTGCACTTAGTTATGTGTACCTCTAATGTGTGTTTATTTTCAAAGTTTATCGATACTGTAGTGGATCTTGCTGTTTGAGACTTTGAGTCTTAAAAGACTGTTTTGAATGGAAGAACTCTGAGAGTGATTTGTCTTGCAGCTATTCATGGGAAGATCTCTTCGAGTGGAACCTTGTAGACAGTTTGTTAAACTACAAACAAAAGAGGGTTTGGATTCTGATGATACATCAGCTGACTCTAACACTGATGCAGAGGGAGCAGACAACACCAATGGAAACTGAAATTGAACTGTTTCTGAGGGCACTTAAATTTTTATCATTCTCTTTACTAATGATTTTGTAGGTAAATTCCTTATATGCATACTGACTTACAATTTTTATGATCATTATGCAAAAGAAAGTACAATACGGCTGTATTTTGTCCAATCTGTAGGATGAAATACTTTTCTGTGTGTTCCTCCATCATTGTGCCATTCCTTTTGCTGTATTGCCTGCTGGCAGTGTTATTGTTAAAGAGAGAATAACAATTTCTCGCATTTCTATGCAATGCTCCAACCCTTGGGTAATTGTGGTTCAATTTCAAGATACTAGTACACATAGAGGAGAACTTTACCAGCTAAACTAGCTAGTTTTCACGAATAATTAATGCTTCATAAGTAAAGGATTCATATAAGTTTGGCATACATGAAGAAAGTATTTGACAGTCATGAGGTATAGAAAATCCATGCATATTAGCATTCTTTAGCCTGAAGGTAGCCTGCTGGTGCTAAAACTATTGACTTCAAATCTTGTTGTCGTCTTTAGTATCCCCTTGTAAAATTACGGTTACGAGCATATTGTGACCATGCTAGATTAACTTTTTATGTTCTCAATGGACGTTCTGGACCGACCAAGGCATTGCTTATGATCTATCTGTGACCAAACACTGGACTGAAGAAAATTTCCGGTTCCTCTTACTGCAATTATCTTGCTGCATTATTACATCTTCTATCCCTTGTTTGATCACGTAGTTTGACTACATCTCTGGTCATGTATATTACTGCTGACAGTCACAAAACCGGAGAAGATATGGTTAAACCGTTAAATTCATGGGGATGCTCAAGAATTTTCGAACATTAAAACTTATTGTTGTTAAAGATCTCAAGAAGTTTGAAAATTTCAGTCAACTGAACTTGGTAATGATTTGGAATGACATATGCCAACAGTTGTCTGCAGATTTTTTGCACATTCTGCTTCAGTTATTCTGATTTTGTAGGAAAATTACTCTCCCTCTTTGGTGCATGTGTCTGTATTTCGTGCTTCTTGAGTATGATTCTCATATTAATGGTGAATCAGGGATGATATAGGCAAGTTAGTAATTAGAGACTTAGAGCAGACCAATCTGTGATGTCTGATCTTAGTTGTACTGTCTGAGAATCTTTGGCTGCGTACATCATACCTTCTTTATAAGAGGAGTCTTATGTATGAACTTTTTTATTAAAAAACAGGAGTCTTATGTATGGGCTATGACCTTTTATTAAAGTAGATGAAATGTTTTTAGAGCTCATCATATTTTTTTTTTCATAAAAATGATTAAAAAGGAAAAGGAATATTTGCTTTCCAGGAAGATATTGAAGCAAAAACCAATGGGACCCTTGAAACAGCGCAGTTGGTAAACAAATGCAGGAGCAGTTGGCCAGAATCAATTGGACCCAAAAAAACGACCCAACTAAAATCAAAAGTATATGGTTCATGGCTCGGTTGAGTTTTGTCATGCCATGGGAGTGGGACCCTTCTTTCTCCTTTCACCTTTCACCTTTGTAATTATGAAACATTTTAATTTAATTCTATCATTGTTATCCTAATTCACCTCTGATAATCATGCCTCATTGCGACTTTTAGGCCACTTTAGTTGGAGGGTTATATATCAAAGTTGAAATGTCTCATCTGTTTATGTGAAAGTCTTGAATACTTTCGGTGTATATATTTTTGACTTATTTAATAAATGAATTAGCTCCATGAGCTTCTCTTCATACCTTTTTTTTTAAAAAAAAAACAAATTTAATTAAGTCCAAAACATTAATATTTCGAAAATGAGTTAACATGAATTAGCTCTTACTTCATTTACAAGCACCATCACATTAACATGAATTAACTCTTGCTTCATTTACAAGCCATCATTGAATAGAAATAATAATAAAGGGACAACTAACAAAAACATCACTTATAATTTCAAAAGTCACTAATGAGACATTCCTTTTTGTGCCACATAATGCTTGTATGAACTGGCAGGTGTCCATTATCAAACACATAAAGGGGGAAATTATCATCCGTCTATCCAAGTAAAGCTAAAATCCGAAAATACATTAGGTTTTTGAAAATTTTCATATATCAAAGAGATATTTTATATCCAAAAAATAGTAATAGCAGTCATTTTACACCCAAAACTAGCATTGAAAAAAGACATTTTACACTCATAAAATTAATAATTTGGGTATAAAATGTTCATATTTTCATAACTTGGGATGTGAAAAATTTTAAAAAACCTGAGATGTTTTCAAACTTTAACTTAACTATGAGTGGACGGATGATAATTTCCGGAAAAAAAAACATCCAATGCTAACAACCATATCTAATTGAAGAAGGAACCCAGTTTATATTGCATTAGGTATGGAGTTTGGTTCAAGTAAAATTTCAGAGATCACAGGATAAGTAAGTGGACCAAACTTTACTTACTTCAATATTCCCCTTACATCATTATATAAACAACCCCCAACTTCTCATATCCCCAGGCATCTTCACCTCTTTTTGCTTCTTCTTTACATATCTCTATCTAAAAATGTCAGGAGCTTTAGCTTGGTTTGTTTGTTCAGTTTTGGTCTTTTGTATGGTAGTTCCAAGTTTGGCTACAGTTTACACTGTGGGAGAATCATCCGGCTGGACAATGGGCTCTGACTATAGCACTTGGACAAGTGGCAAGACCTTTGCTGTTGGTGATAGCCTTGGTGAGTTTCATTTCATCAAATGTTTGATATTTTTTTTTAACACATTATTACCATACAAATTCTTACATGTTGTACATATTTTTCAAAATTAGTTTTCAATTATGGAAGTGGGCACACTGTTGATGAAGTGAGTAGTAGTGACTACAAATCATGCACTGTGGGAAATGCAATCACCTCAGACAGTTCTGGTGCCACCACCATAGCTCTAAAGACTGCCGGGACACATTACTTCATTTGTGGTGTCACAGGCCACTGTGGCAGCGGCATGAAGCTTGCTGTCACTGTGGGATCAGGGTCACCAACCACTTCGCCGTCAGGCTCAGGCTCAGGCTCAGGCTCAGGCTCAGGAGGCTCCACCACTTCTAAGCCGCATTCTGACCGCAACACAACAACAACCACCACCGGATCTTCATCTAATATTCCTGATTCATCTTCAGGGTCTAATTTCTCTCCAATTGTTGCTCTACTAATTACTTGCGTTACATTATTCATGTTGGTTCTTTCATAAGCCCCTTGCTGATCACCAGGATAGAGGCAGTGCTTTACTTCTCTCTTTTGCTGTCTGCTTTTCTTGTTTGTATTCATGAGGTTTGATTTTATCAATTAGGAGGTTGTTTTGTTAGATAATGTTGTATGTGTGTATGTTACATGGGGTCATAGCTTTTCTGTTCAAATCCCAGGGGATGATCTATTGGCTATTGCTCTTTAATTTTATAAAATCACTAAGTGGATAAATAGTTAGTAACCACGTTAGTGTTAGCTTCTAATTATCAAACACATTAGTTGTTTAATATTTTCAAAATTGAAATACTATGTTAAAAATGGCTTCACACTTATAATATGTTAATGACGCTTTCCAAAAATTATCAAAAATATTAGGTAAATATATCATTATCCATGTTTTTTTTTTATAGAAGTATCATAAATTATTGACACTATAGTTAGGGTTTACTAGCTTGAATTATTGACATCTGTATTTTCTTATTCGAACAATACTGACACAAATAAAAAGTATATCAGTGATGGTCATTTTTAATATAGTGTTTACAATTATATTATTTTGGTTTAACATTCAACTGTGAACAAGTTGGAAAATTATAATGCCAAATAATAATAATGATAATGAATCTTCTTTCATAGTGACGAGAAAAAACGTATCAACATTGAGAGCTCCACATAAAATAAAATTATAGAGGCGGAGTGTTAAGGACTCTGACTTTCCTTCCAATGCAAACGTGCAGCACTTAGCTTGATAATCCGTTTGTCGATGCTAAGTTAGCCTACCTCAAAAACAATAGAAAAAAAGAATATAAGAGAAATTAACTCGGAGAGAATTGCTCTTAGATTACAGGTATTGCTCGGTGATTTGGCACAAATATGGCCTCACCTCTTTGTAAACCTCCACTCTCCAATGGACAATTAAAATTGATTTAATTTAACGGTCTACAATAATTGTTTAGAATTATTTCATATAATATTTCGTTCCAGAAGTAATTCGGGAAAATCACTCCTCGAACAAACCTCCATCAACTGTGAATTTGTTTTATTTTGGGACCAAATGTAAACTTAGCAATAGATGAGAAAACACACACACAAAATAGAGAGTTTAACTTAGTTCGGCGGAATGGATCCAACCTACATCCACGGACACAAGGGAAAATAAAACGTTTATTATGTGGTCGGGTTTGACCGACCTGCACTAACTCTCAATTACACGTCTGGTCGGCCTCTCTCTAGCTATTGCTTACAATAAGCTTTTGCTCCCTTTTTACAAGTTGTGCAATAAAATTAGCTAATATCTTACAATGAATTCTCGATCTCTTTATTTACTAAGGTAAATTTTACTGTTACACCAATCTCGTGACGTCAGCCACGTGAACCTGCCTCCGCAACGCAGGCTCTCTTTCCCAACCACTCTGCAAACAGTAGCTTTGCCGCCTGACACACCTACTCTCTGCCACCTCAAACTCAATAAACTATGTGACCGGCGTAAACACGCACGTATAACGCAAGCGTACGTATCGTTCAAGTAGTATAAAAAGTATCGATCCCACGAGGACTTAATACCTAATCTATTAATTTTATGAGGTCAAATGATTACTAGTATCTAACAGGTTGATTGATTGATTTGAGATGGTGATGATTCTAAATTTAAAAACAAGTAAATAAAATTGCACAAAAGTAGATTTAAGAAAATTCAATATTAAAAACTATCTAGAGTTGTGAATCTTTCTAATATCTTTTAAAAGATGAAGTAGTTATTTCATGTTTGTGTAATAAATCGGTTTACTAACCTAGAACACTAAATTATGCAAAAGCCTATGTCGATGGTCAGACGCAAATATCCAGTTTAACCCAATTGAATCATATGTCTATGTCAACCAAATTATCTGGATTCACTAAGTTTAAGTTCAAATTATGGCTACCCCCGCCCGACAGGTATATGTCTATCCTGTAAGGAAATCTATTAAATGGTTATCTATCCTCAAGGAAGATCGTGGGCTATTAAGTCTAAGGCTGAAACCTAAAATTTCTTTGTCAATTTTATTTTAGATTTACCACATCAATCTTATTGGTGATCAGACAACAAGAAGCATTAAGCTTAAGTCTTAATAAGTAAACATTTAAATTACCCAAACTATAAAATAACCCCTTATAAACCGGTGATATTATAATTCATCACAACCCCAGATAACTAACTTAGTTACGACACATAACTAGGGCTAGTAAAAACTTAAATAAAATAAAAGACATAAAGTAAATGCTGAAAAGTAAATGACGGAAAGTAAATGCTGAAATTAAATACTGAAAATTAAATGCTGAAAAGTAAATGCTGAAAGTAAATTACTGAAAAGTAAATGCTGAAAGTAAATTGCTGAAAAGTAAATGCTGAAATTAAATTGCTGAAAAGTAAATAAAGTAAAAGACATAAAGTAAATGCTGAAAAGTAAATGACGGAAAGTAAATGCTGAAATTAAATACTGAAAATTAAATGCTGAAAATTAAATGCTGAAAGTAAATTACTGAAAAGTAAATGCTGAAAGTAAATTGCTGAAAAGTAAATGCTGAAAGTAAATTGCTGAAAAGTAAATAAAGTAAAAGTACACTAAAAGAAAATGCTGAGGTAAAAGGATCCATTTTTATTACTTCTATTTTAGATATCTCCCTTAATATAATATATTAACTTTGCATGATAATTACCAACCAGCCATATAGGCGGTATCCAGATTTAGTCAAATTAATAATTAATTACCAACCGACCAATCAGATGGTATCCAGTTTAGTCAGATTAAAACCAATTTAAATAATTACCAACCGACCAATATGGTGGTATCCTCGTTAAGTCAGGTTTTAACTAGTTTATATATTATAATTAAGGGAGATTAATCTAAATATTAGTAATAAAAGTTTTACATTTTACCCCAGCAAAGGGGAGTTACCTCCTCATTACTGAAAAGTAAAAACTGAAAATTAAAGAAAGAAAAGTATTGTGCGTAAAAGTAAATTGCGGAAAGTAAAAACTGAAAAGTAAAGAAAAGAAATTACAAAAGCGGAAATTAATTACTGAAAGCTGTAAATAAACAAACAAGATACAATCTTCTTAGTATTCTTAAGGAATTCCTTAGAAGAAAATATGAATTTACAAATGAAATGGCTTGGTATTTATAGGCAAAATTTTGCCTCCATCAAATTATCCATCAAATCCATTATTAATTGCTCCAATAATTGCTCCACTAATTGCTTATCATGTTTGGTGGTGATTTGATAATTTTTATTAATGACTTTAATAATTACACACAACATACTTCTGGATGGTTCATCAATTTCGGGCATGAAATCTTCAGAATTAGAAATTCTTTTGTCTTTCGGAGTTGTAGATATTTGAGTCTTCTTTAATCTGGAACTTGAATCAGCTCAATCCGATATCGGAGTAAAAAGTTATGCCCAAAATACAACAGATGCGCAAAACTGGAATTTCCAAAACTGCACTTCGTTAAAACGCCCTTTCAAGTTTCCAATCTCCAAAATTAATATGTCAAGTCCAATTTTTACTATTATTTGACCCATATTTCATCCTAAATAATTTCATTGTGTCCCAATATTATTTTATCTGCAAAATAAACTAAAACACATCAAAATGTTCATCAAACCCGAGAAACTAAACAAAATATTAAGTAAAAGGGGCGGTAAATATTGATATATTTTCCGCTCATCACACCCCCAAACCTAACATTTTTCTATTCCTCGAGCAAAACAATAAAATAAAATACAAGAAACAATTAAAATTAAACTAAGCCACTTTCGTAGGGATCACGGTTGCATTTAGCATATGCAACAAGCCTTTAAACCCCTAGGTGTCCCTAGTGGATGAGTTATAGTCTCGTGAGGGCTTACAGCAACGATACCCACAAACGTTTTACAAAAGTAAAAAGATAATAAAACTAATGCACACAAAAGCAAAAAAAAACAAGAGAAAAGAGAATAAAGAAGTTAGTGACTAATCAGGTGAAACTTCTACTCCAAGTTACTAGTTGTTTTCTTTCTTTCTAAATTACTGAATAAGTAAATTCTCCGATTATATTTACCATTCTCCATATGCACAGCCGACAAAATATTAATCAACTCATTTTTGCCCACAAGAGTCACAAGTGCAGTTGATAAGAGATTAATATTTTTTATCCTAAAGTTTTATTAGAATTCACACATTTTTACAGCAATTGAATAATTTTTCTGATTTTTTTCTTTGATTTTTGATTTTTTTTATATATATACAATATCTTCCATCTATGTAGCGAGTGTTGGGTCGGTGACTCCCAAACCAATTGGCTTTAGGGCACCAGGTGTTAAGACACCCATACGGACTTAATTACTCAGACTTTAGATATATATATTTTTGCAGCATCTTTGATCCATGTAGCGAGCTTTGGGCCAGTGACTCCCAAACCAGTTGGCTTTATGGCACTAGGTGTTAAAACACCCTTACAGACTTAATAACTCGGATCTCAGATGTTTTTTTTTTACTCTATCACTTTTTGAGATGCTTCCTCCAATTAAACTAGAGCACTGAGTATTACAAACTTTTCAATTTTAGCTCATGTCCGTATGTTACAATGCATGTTGATAATATCTGCTAACTGAGCATATGAAGATCCATTTTAGTCAGTTTTATGGAGAATTTACAAATTAAATAATTTAAAATGAAATAAACAAAAACTAACTTGTTTCAAAAATGGTTTGAGATACGTCTTAGGAGTGGAAATACCTTACACAGCTATCTCTTACCAATTTCACCTTTTTAGTCAAAATAAAAACACAAAAACACAAAATATTTTTGTAATTTTTGAAAAAAATTCAATTTTTTTTTTGTATTTTTCGAAAAGTTTTGGACTAAAAATAAAATCAACACACAAACTAAAAACAAGGTACTGATCAACTAATTCTCTCCCCCAAACCTAAATGAGACATTGTCCTCAATGTCTTAAACAGTAGAAGAAGAGTTTAGAAGATAATACCTGAAAGTGGATCTGAAAGTGTGACACTTTCTTTTTGTCTCTCAAACGATTCTCCCCAGTAGTGCTTGACACGCTGACTGTTAACCTTGAATGTTTCGTTGGTGTTGGGATCCAGTAACTCAACAGCTCCATATGGTAAAACCTGAGTGATCACAAATGGACCTGACCACCTTGATTTCAACTTTCCAGGGAAAAGTTTCAACCGTGAATTGTACAACAACACTTGCAGCCTTGGTTCCAACTGTCTGTGCACTATTTTTTGATCATGCCATTTCTTGGTCTTTTCTTTGTACAATCTGGCATTCTCATAAGCCTGTAAGCGAAATTCCTCCAATTCGTTGAGTTGGTGAAGTCATTTCTCTCCTGCAACTTGTGAATCAAGATTCAACTTCTTCAGTGCCCAGTACGCCTTGTGTTCAAGCTCAACTGGCAGATGGCACGCTTTTCCAAACACCAATCGATATGGGGACATACCAATGGGTGTCTTGTAAGCTGTTCAGTAGGCCCATAATGCATCATCTATTTTTGTAAACCAATCTTTCCTTGTTGATCCAACAGTTCTCTCCAAGATTCTTTTGATTTCCCTATTTGAAACTTCAACATGTCCGTTTGACTGTGGATGGTAAGCAGTGGCAACCTTGTGAGTAACTTCGTATTTGGATAGGAGTGCATCAAAGTATCTGTTACAGAAATGTGAGCCACCGTCACTGATAATTGCCCGAGGTGTTCCGAACCGAGTGAAAATATTCTTTTTCAGGAATTTGATCACCACTTTTGAATCATTGGATGGTAGTGCAATTGCTTCAACCCATTTGGAGACGTAGTCTACAGCAACCAAGATGTACAAGTTTCCGAATGATGGAACAAAGGGTCCCATGAAATCTATACCCCACACATCTAATATCTCCACTTCCAGAATGTTTTGCAACGGTCCTTCATTTCTCTTCGAAATATTCCCCATTCTCTGGCACATGTCACATTGAAGAGTAAAAAGATAAGCATCTTTAAAAAGAGTGGGCCAGAACAAACCTGATTGTAGGACTTTGGCTGCAGTTTTGTTTCCGCTGAAGTGACCGCCATATGGTGATGAATAACAGTGTTGCAAAACACTGTTGACCTCTTCTTGTGGAACACACCGTCTCAATAATTGATCAGCACACCGTTTGAACAGGTACGGCTCATCCCAGACATAGTGCTTGACTTCTTTGAAGAATTTCTTCTGTTGCCGAGTTGTCCATTCCAACAGCCATTTTCCTGACACAATGTAGTTGACATAGTCAGCATACCAAGAGGCATCTTGCTGTTTCATGGCAAACAGCTGTTCATCTGGAAAATTTTCTTTGATTAACAGATCTTTGTCAGCTGTTTCTCCATTCTCGAGCCTTGATAGATGATCTGCCACTTGGTTTTCTGTCTCTTTCATGTCTTTGATCTCCACGTCAAATTCTTGCGGAAGAAGTATCCAACAGATCAATCTGGGTTTGGCATCTTTCTTTGTGATCAGATATTTGATTGCTGAATGATCTGTGTAGACCACCACTTTGGGACCCAGCAGATAGGAGCAGAATTTGTCAAAAGCGTACACAACTGCAAGCAACTCTTTTTCAGTGGTTGTGTAGTTGAGTTGAGCTTCATTCAAAGTTCTGCTGGAGTAGTAAATGGTGTGGAAAATCTTTGCTTTGCGTTGTCCCAAAACTGCACCTACAGCAAAATCACTAGCATCACACATTACTTCAAATGGAAGGGTCCAGTCTGGTGCTACAATGATGGGGGCAGAAATCAGCTTTTGTTTTAAGATCTCAAAAGCTTACTGGCATTCTTTGGTGAAGTTGAAAGACACATCCTTCTCCAGAAGATTGCAAAGAGGTTTAGCAATCTTGGAAAATTCTTTGATAAATCTCCTGTAAAAACCTGCATGTCCAAGAAAACTCCGAATCCCTTTTACAGATGTCGGCGGAGGTAGTTTTTCAATTGTTTCAACCTTTGCTTTGTCTACCTCGATTCCTTTTTGTGAGATCCGGTGTCCAAGAACAATGCCCTCATGTACCATGAAATGTCATTTCTCCCAATTGAGCACCAGGTTTGTATCTTCGCACATTTGTAACACTTGTTCCAAATTTTGCAAGCAGTAGTCAAAAGAATCTCCAAACACAGAAAAATCATCCATAAAAACCTTCATACTCTGCTCCAGCATGTCTGAGAAGATGGCCATCATGCAACGCTGAAATGTAGCAGAGGCATTACATAATCCAAATGGCATTTTGCGGAAAGCAAAAGTATCATAGGGACATGTAAATGTAGTTTTCTCCTGGTCTTCTGGTGCGATGGCAATCTGATTGTACCCTGAATATCTGTCCAGAAAATAATAGAACTCATGCCCCGCCAGTCTGTCTAACATCTGGTCAATGAATGGTAACGGAAATGGTCTTTTCGTGTTGCTTTGTTCAGCTTTCGGTAGTCCATGCATACTCTTCATCCAGTCACCGTTCTGGTTGGGATTAGCTCGTTCTTTTCATTGGTAACCATATTGATTCCTCCTTTCTTCGGCTCACACTGCATAGGACTCACCCAAGTACTATTTGAGATGGGGTAAATGATGCCAGCATCGAACCATTTGATGATTTCTTTCTTTACGACTTCCTTCATGATTGGATTGAGTCTCCGTTGATGTTCCACTGTGGGTTTGTACTCATCATTCATCAGAATCTTGTGCATGCAAAATGATGGACTAATGCATCGATTGTCTACTATAGTCCAGCCAATGGCTCTTTTGTGCTCTCGTAATACTCTCAGTAACTTTTCTTCCTGCTCCAATGTTAGTGAAGAAGAAATAATAACAGGTAATTCAGAAGTGTTTCCAAGAAATGCATACCTGAGATGGCTCGGAAGTAATTTCAGCTCCAGCTGTGGTGGTTCTTCAATCGAAGGCTTGAATCGATCTTTCTTTGGCAGTTCCAAGCTTTCAACTGGTGGTGTTGATTTGAATCGGAATGGTTTGTCAAGGTAGTTGATACGTTCCAAGATTTCAGCATCTAGCTCGCTGTCAGTCATGTTGGTGATGCAAGCTTCAAGTGTATCTGTGGGATTTGGCTCAGTATCCTGAACGATACTATCAACAACATCAACTCTGAAGCATCTTCTTCCTTTTCATCACTCGGGAATTTCATGGCTTTGAAAACATTAAAGGTAACTTCTTGGTCCTGCACTTTCATGGTTAGTTCTCCTTTTTGCACATCAATCACAGTTTTACATGTAGCTAAGAATGGTCTCCCAAGAATGATAGGTACTTCTTTGTCTTCTTCCATGTCAAGGATAATGAAATCTTATGGAAGAATGATTTTGTCGACTTTGACCAGCACATCTTCAACAACACCTCTTAGAAATGCGAGTGTTCGATCAGCAAGTTGTAATGAGATTGAGGTAGGCACTGCTTCTCCAATTTGTAGTTTCCTGTAAATAGAAAAAGGCATCAAATTAACACTTGCACCTAAGTCACATAAAGCCTTACCGATATAGTGTTCTCCAATGGTGCATAGGACAGTGAAACTACCAGGATCTTACAGCTTTGGGGGAAGTTTCCTCTGAATGATGACACTGCACTCTTCCGTCAATGCTATTGTCTCGTAATCTCCCAATCTTCATTTTCGTGAAAGAATGTCTTTCATTTATTTTACATAGCTGGGCATTTCTTCCAAGGCTTCTGCAAATGGAATCTTGATGTGAAGCTTTTTGAACACCTCCAGGAATCGAGCAAACTGCTTGTCCAGTTTGTTTTTCTGAAGTCTTTGTGGAAAAGGTGGAGGTGGAGTGATTCTTTCTAATTCTTTTTCCTTTGCTTCTTTTTCCTCCATCTGTTGCTCTGCTTCTTTTGGAACTTCTTCTTTGGATACCTTGATTCCAACATCTTTGTTGATTTCAGTACTGTTTTTCAAAGTAATGGCTTGACATTGCTCATTCCCTCGGTTCATTGGATTTGGTTCTGTGTTGCTGGGAAGATTACCTGGCGGTCTATAACTTTGAGCATTGGCCAGTTGTCCGATTTGATTCTCCAGTGCTTTGATGGAAGCAGATTGGCTCTGAAAGATAGCATCATATGTTGCTTGTTGTTTTTTTAACATCTCTGCAATCAAATCTTTCATTTCTGGTTCTTTTTCATGTTCCTGGCCTTTGTTCTGTTGTTGAAATCCTGGTGGTGGATAGTTCTGCTGTTGAAATCTAGGTGGTGGATAGTTCTTTTGTCCCGAATTTTTGCTCCATGAAAAATTGGGATGATTCCTCCACTCTGGGTTGCAGGTGTTGGAATATGGATTGTTCCCCTGTCTGTTGAAATTGTTGACATAATTCACCGTCTTTTCAAGTTGGTTTGGTTCTGGTGCTCCTCCATATGGTGAACTTGTGGATCCAGTGCTGAGAGTCTCCATGAATTTTCATATCTGATCCAGCTTGGCATTGACTGCTGTATTGGCTCCACTTTCATAAATTCCTGCAATTATTTGGATCATGCTCCTTTCGGTTGGCCACAAGGAATTGTTGTTGGCTATTTCTTCGATTAGGTCACAGGCTTGATCTTCTCCTTTTTCCATTAAAGCTCCTCCAGCAGCAGCATCGATTGTGGTTCTCATCAGTCCAGAAAGTCCATTATAGAAGGTTTGGACTTGAAGCCATTTTGGAATCTCATGGTGAGGACAATTCCGGAGCAAATCTTTGTACCTTTCCCAAGCTTCGTATAGAGTTTCTGAGTCTTGTTGCACAAAGGATGTGATGTCATTCCTCAGATTTCCAGTTCTGGCTGGTGGAAAGTACTTTGTAAGAAATTTGGTGGCTAAAGTGTTCCAAGTTGTGATGGAACCTGCTGGTAGTGAATGTAGCCAAGCTTTAGCTCTATCCTTCAAGGAGTATGGGAAAATACACAGTCTCATTGCTTCTTCAGCTTCTCGGTTGTAATTGAAAGTGCCGCAAACTTCCAGGAAGTTGCTGATGTGGGCATTAGGATCTTCAGTTGCATTCCCCCCAAACTGAACTGACTGTTGAATCATCTGAATGCATGTTTTGATGTCACCTGCATTTGCTGGTAAGGGAGGAAGTACAATACATGAAATGAGTCTGTCAACCACCGGAATTGTTTTGTCTCGAATGGGAATTGGTGGTGCAACCTCCAAAGGTTCAAGTTCCATGTTGACTAAAGCTTCTTGGCCTTCTCGCCTTTCCATTCTCAACTGTCTGATGGTTCTTTCAATTTCCGGGTCAAGCGGTCGAAGTTCAAAGCTTCTGGTTCGTCTCATAAAGTTTCTGAGAACCTGAAACACTAGAAAACAAAAATAATAAGTAAAAAGAAAATTAGATACAAGTAAAGGTATCTAACCTCTAAACTAATAGTGAAAGATAAATAAGTCCCCAGCAACGGCGCCAAAAACTTGACCGGTGTAAACACACACGTATAACGCAAGCGTACGTATCTTTCAAGTAGTATAAAAAGTATCGATCCCACGAGAACTTAATACCTAATCTATTAATTTTATGAGGTCAAATGATTACTAGTATCTAACAGGTTGATTGATTGATTTGAGATGGTGATGATTCTAAATTTAAAAATAAGTAAATAAAATTGCACAAAAGTATATTTAAGAAAATTCAATATTAAAAACTATCTAGGGTTGTGAATCTTTCTAATATCTTTTAAAAGATGAAGTGGTTATTTCATGTTTGTGTAATAAATCGGTTTACTAACCTCGAACACTAAATTATGCAAAAGCCTATGTCGATGGTCAGACGCAAATACCCAGTTTAACCCAATTGAACCATATGTCTATGTCAACCAAATTATCTGGATTCACTAAGTTTAAGTTCCAATTATGGCTACCCCCGCCCGACAGGTATATGTCTATCATGTAAATAAATCTATTAAATGGTTATCTATCTTCAAGGAAGATCGTGGGCTATTAAGTCTAAGGCTGAAACCTAAAATTCTTTTGTCAAGTTTATTTTAGATTTACCACATCAATCTTATTGGTGATCAGACAACAAGAAGCATTAAGCTTAAGTCTTAATAAGTAAACCTTTAAATTACTCAAACTATAAAATAACCCCTTATAAACCGGTGATATTAGAATTCATCACAACCCCAGATAACTAACTTAGTTACGACACATAACTAGGGCTAGTAAAAACTTAAATAAAATAAAAGACATAAAGTAAATGCTGAAAAGTAAATTGCTGAAAAGTAAATTGCTGAAAAGTAAATGACGGAAAGTAAATGCTGAAATTAAATACTGAAAATTAAATGCTGAAAAGTAAATGCTGAAAGTAAATTACTGAAAAGTAAATGCTGAAAGTAAATTGCTGAAAAGTAAATTGCAGAAAAGTAAATGCTGAAAGTAAATTGCTGAAGAGTAAATAAAGTAAAAGTACAATAAAAGAAAATGTTGAGGTAAAAGGATCAACTTTTATTACTTCTATTTTAGATATCTCCCTTAATATAATATATTAACTTTGCATGATAATTACCAACCAGCCATATAGGCGGTATCCAGATTAAGTCAAATTAATAATTAATTACCAACCGACCAATCAGGCGGTATCCAATTTAGTCAGGTTAAAACCAATTTAAATAATTACCAACCGACCAATATGGCGGTATCCTATTTAAGTCAGGTTTTAACTAGTTTATATATTTTAATTAAGGGAGATTAATCTAAATATTAGTAATAAAAGTTTTACCTTTTACCCCAGCAAAGGGGAGTTACCTCCTCATTACTGAAAAGTATAAACTGAAAATTAAAGAAAGAAAAGTATTGTGCATAAAAGTAAATTACGGAAAGTAAAAACTGAAAAGTAAAGAAAAGAAACTGTGAAAGCGGAAATTAATTACTGAAAGATGTAAATAAACAAACAAGATACAATCTTCTTAGTATTCTTAAGGAATTACTTAGAAGAAAGTATGAATTTACAAATGAAATAGCTTGATATTTATAGGCAAAATTTTGCCTCCATCAAATCATCCACCAAATCCATTATTAATTGCTCCACTAATTGCTCCACTAATTGATTATCATGTTTGGTGGTGATTTGATAATTTTTATTATTTATTTATTAATTTTTTTTTTGCTTTGAAAATGATTGAAAATGACTTTAATAATTACACACAACACACTTCTGGATGGTTCATCAATTTCGGGCATGAAATCTTCAGAATTCGAAATTATTTTGTCTTTCAGAGTTGTAGATATTTGAGTCTTCTTTAATCTGGAACTTTAATCAGCTCAATCTGATATCAAAGAAAAAAGTTATGCCCAAAATACGACAGATGCGTAAAACTGGAATTTCCAAAACTGCACTTCGTTAAAAAGCCCTTTCAAATTTCCAATCTCCAAAATTAATATGTCAAGTCTAATTTTTGCTCTTATTTAACCCACATTCGTCCTAAATGATTTCATTGTGTCCCAATATTATTTTATCTGCAAAATAAACTAAAACACATCAAAATGTTCATCAAACCCGAGAAACTAAACAAAATATTAAGTAAAAGGGGCGGTAAATATTGATATATTTTCCGCTCATCACTATGCCACTTTTGACCACTGTCACACGTTACCTCACAAAACCAACCTGTAACTTATCACCTCTCATGTGATAGCGTGTGCTAGGAGATAAGCCGGTGACCTGCTCTTGTCACGTCGGACCTCTTTGGAATGTGCAATACAGGGTTTACGCCACCTTGACTTGATCATAAAGCTACTAACCCGACCCATCTAACTAGGTCGGGCAACTGAAATAACCGACACCCTGTCATGTTGAGCTACCAAGTCGGTTCTGAGGACTCGCTTCACTCCTCTGAATAAATTTCCACCTCGGTTCGGGTATCAGGTGCAAACCAATTCCGATCTCTTCACTGGGCTCAACACCTCTGTCTCACGGGCCTAGGCCCCCGAGCCTGGGAAGTGGAAATCTCCTTCATACCCATACTCGAGATTCTGATTTCTTGCAGGTTGAAAATCACCATCAACAATATCTAAGATATTTTATAAGAACATTTAGAGTATATATAACCTAGAACTATTAAGAGAATCATAAAGAAATCTAGAACCTTTAGGAAAATCTAAAACTTTCCAGTGTTGCTAAATTATTCTAGGTGCTTCTAGAACTTTATTGGCTCTTCTTCACAATTCTCTTTTAACATTTTGAAATCTTCTCGGTCCTATTAGATTAGCCTCCTATGCAAAATATTTGGTATTATCACGGGTGCTTGATATGCGGCTCAAAGTATAAGCAACTGAAGAGGACCCGAATAGAAAGCGTTATATAAGTGAGAATTTAATATTCAATTAAATTAAAACATCAAATTCATATTAGTGATTTTCCACATTTAATGGATAACTCAAAATTCATAATAGTATGTACATTCTTCTAACAAAGTGTAAGGCCCCATTTAATAGATAACTCGAAAGTCCCTTAAAGTTTAAATTTTCTTAACCGAGCAAATCGTTTAAAATCTCTTAACAATCCATCAATAAATACCATTACTAGAGCATTTCGCACGCCGTCATATAGCAGCTTTCAAGGCTAGGGACGGTAAAAATATACATATTTATTGAATATCTAATTATTCATTCAATTATATTTGAATAATATCCATATAATATTTATTGGATATAGAGATTATGGATGATAATTATTCAGTTGGATATGAATAATTGACATTAATGTTCAAATACAATGTATTTAAGATGGATAAATCCATATACATACATACTTTTAAATATTTGATATGCATATTGTAGGCATTGCATTTTTACATGTGAAACCCGATGATGAGTCTCAGTTGGAGGCACTACCTCTTTAGTTAGGGATATTGCGGGAAACGGTCGTCGGAAGGGAATCGGTATTTCGTTAGATTCTTATTCACTTGTTTAGCGTCAAGCTCACTTGTTGGACCTCCGTTTAGAGCATTTTTGGCCAAAAAAAACCCAGAACCATTTAACCTTGGCCCAAATCCACTCACCAAACCAACACAACACCTAGCTTACCAAGACAAAGCCCACGCCCACACCCACCTAGGCCCACACGCCCATGGCCTCTAAAATACACCCAAATTAAATTAAATATTAATCAAATTAAATATGTAATTAAATAAAATAATAATTAAATCATTTATCAAATTAAATAAAACATAAAATATAATTATACCAAATTAAAATATATTAACTTCCTAACTAAACAAAATCATATACTAAATTAAAGAAATTGCATGCCTAATTAAAATCAATCAACAAATATCATGCCTAATTAAATCACTCATAACCAATTTAAAGATATTGACTTCCTAACCTAAGCCAAATTTGTCCCCCCCTCAATCTTGTATTTACCTTACTTGAAACCAAATCAAATCCCCCTTAAATGCCAAATCCCTTTCCTTGTCAAGCAAGAAGTAGCCCTACCCCCTTTGCCTATAAAAAACCAACCTCTCTCAACCTTATGGGTCTCCTCTCTCTCACGGCAAAAAGCCAACAAAAACAGAAAAATAAAAAAAAAAATCCTAATTCACGTCCCTTAGCTCTCTCGCAACCACAAAGCCACCCACTATCCTCCACTAGCAAAGATCAGCCACGCCCAAAAATTGTCCACAAACCTTGCACTCAACTAGCCACATACCCCACGCATCATCTGCCAACTCATATACTTCAACAGCCCCATAAGCTAGCCACACAGCCACGCACAAAGCACAAACACTGCCACTAACCAACCTGCCTCCTTCCATTCATGTAAACAAACCACTGCCTCACACAAGAAACTGCCCCTCACACGTCCTCAAACCCCCTCTAAATCAACGTCAATAAGCCCCCCTGACTACCCTTCACGCATGTAATATAAACTGCCATTCACTCACGAAAATAAACCCATTCGCACTCAACAAACGCTGCCACGCGTCCCTTACTAAACTGCCACACACCTGCAGCCCCTTTACTGATTCATTAGCCCTCAAACACCCCTCAAACAGTCCCCCTAGACTACCCAACCAACTGTCGAATAAACTCTCCAAAACAGTGAGTAATAACCCCTGAAAACAGTGAGTAAAACCACTAAAAATAGTCCCAAATATAGCCAACAAACCGAGACAAAAACACAGCCTAAAACAGTCCCCGAAACACCCAAAACAGTCCACTAAAATGCCAAAGCAGTGACCTGAAACAGTGAACAGAAATACAGAGAGAACGGCAGCAAAACGGAGGTAAAACAGTAGTTTGAGCAGCGAAACAGTGAGCTAAGACGCTTCTAAACCAGTTGAACGGAGAAGTTGAAGCTTTACCCTTCCGATCTCCGTGGAACGCGCGATGTCCGAAAGTCGGCAAAAAAGGTTTTACCTGAGGGATTTTCACTTCGTTTTCGGTTTTATTCGTATTATTTATTGAGTATTGCTTGCATGATTGTATGTTGAATCGCATGTTGTGGCCCTTGAGTAGATAAAATGCATGTGTTGGTTATTATCTAGGTCCCAAGATCAAACAAGCAATGAAAACATTGTGTGAACACACCAACGGAGGTAGCGGAATACTCACATCGATCGGTTGAGTCGATTTGGAGACGAATCAAGGCCAAATAGAACTGCCAAGGACGCCAACTGCTGCAGTTCACTGCCTCATTTTCAGAATTTTGAGATGAAAAACGGAGCTCCAAGCCTCGTCTAACGGATCCCGGCTCATGGTGAACCTCCCTACCACCTTCGCAAAACTCGTAGTGTGCTAGCACTTGGTTTTTGCACAAAAAACCCAACTCTTGCTTCTATTGCTCACGCCATTTTGGCTTCAAAACCAGTCCAAATTTTCTGTTTGGGGTGAGGAGAAGAGAGAAAAAGAGAGAGAAGAAAGTGTGTAATGTTTTTAATGAAAAGCTTTTCCAAAAAGCTTTATATATTTTCCAAGAAAAAAATAATAAAACCAATTACTTAATTGATTAAATAAAACCAAAAGTAAATGATTTTCCCTCCAAACACTATTACACCAACTACATCAACTATTCACATGTCACTTTAATAAAGTGATGTGATGCAAGTCATCCATCAATCCATCAATCAATCAATCAATCAATCAATCAATCACTCAAAGTGACTTTTGATTTGACGCTTGATGATGTGACGATTGATTTGACGCTTGATGCGACTTGCGATGCCGCACTCGAATTCGAAATACGAATGCGCTCGCAATCACACTCGGGCTCGGGTTCGCTAATTCCAAATTAACGATTTTTCCGTCGCGTCGTAATTAAATGATTACGCCTAGCGAATTCACTATTCACGTCGCTAACGAATTAATTCTAAATTAATTCGTTCGCCCGAATTAAAATCTAATTTTAATTCCGCGTCGAAATCTAATTTCGTTTAATATATCGAATATATTAATTTACCGATTAATTCCAAATTAATCGTTATCTCTCTCTAGACGATATTTTATCCTAGATAAAATATCTCCGTAATTAATCCTAGATTAATTTTCTCTCTCTTCTATATAATCCCAGATTATTCAAGAGTGCGAGTTGTGCGTCATCGGTGGATTATCGGGAAGCGACCCATGAGATCCCCGGATAAGTTGGCAGTAAATACGGTCGTCGGAGTATCCGAATCACGTACGTACCAAGTACTACGTTCTACCGATTTACGAGACAAGGTCGACTCCTAGCAAAGCACCAAGTCTACCCAATTCTCCGGACATATCCATTTAAGAATATTAAGATCTGTATCAAGCGTAGAGTATACGATTGTATTGTGTGTATCGGCCCAGTATCGGATAGTCACGTGCTAGGGCTGGGGCTGGATAAGTGTCTACCCCGTCCGAAGCACATATCGGATGTCTGGTAACATAGTCTCTATAATCGGATATTCATGACCTGGTCACAATATCCCGATTGGTTGCGCAACACTCAAGAGCACTAGTACCGTATCCTGCGTGACATCATCTCCACTATGACTGAAGTGATACTTCCGTCTTGACATCACACCCAATACACTACGACTCTCTGATAAACCCAGAAGTGGTGTACGCAGAACCGGTTAAAGCCCTGTACCACCAAGACCAAAGTCTATCGATTATCGTAAGTATTAGCGATGTGCAAGTCTCAGGTTAAGACTATACACACCTACCTTGATTTCGGCCTCCCATAGACACATAGTCATAATACCAATGGGATTCCGAAGGGTCTATCCAGAGCGAAGCTGTTTCCCGTACCATCGGTGAAACACGACCTCCTATCGCACTTGCATAAGTATCCAATACTTATATATATGAGAACTATGCCGTTGTGCCCTCACAACGCACACAAGTGCAATACTAGCCTATTCCGCATTATCGATGTCCAGTCTCGATAATACTCCGGCTAGGGATATTTAATGATTAATCCTTCGGGGACTGATACTGTCTCATATCATTCTCAATCCAGGAACTAATCATAGGGACCTCTCTTCATTTATATATCTATGGTGATCTAATCACAAATGATGAGAGTGCAATTTCCTTGTCACATAGTTAATTTGCTACAACAACACAATGATCTGTGCAAATAGTGACGCTATGGGTCATTTTGTCCAACAATCTCCCACTTGGCACATAGCCAGTCACTCAAGTGTCCCACACCCGAACTATGTACGGTTCGCTCAAATTGCTGAGGAAAGTTTTCGTCAGCGGATTTGTTTGATTATCGTCTGACGCGATTTATACGATCATCACATCGCCACGATGTATGATCCGAACGAATCAGATGATATAGAAGTATATATCTGGATCGTCGATGAGACCTTTAATTCCTTAGCCTGTGCTGACGCCTAGCTCAGCTGCTAACAGAACTATATCTAATCTAATTAGATTTATTTTCGATCCAAATGGCTTCTATTGCTGCCTCAGCTGCAGCAATAATCCGCATTTGTTGTTTATTCGGCAACAGTTATCTTGCTCGGAATATTTCCAGCTCACTGTCCCAGTATTCAAACTTTATAGTACCGTAGTATTTAATTGTTTGGAAACTTGCAGCAGTGATCCCAGTCACTTCAAGTTCTCCTTCTCCATAGTTTAAGACAACATCTTTAGTTCTCTCAGATACTAACAGATGTTCTTAATCTTCAATCCAGTGACTATCACTTGGATTGACCTGATCGTGACTCCATATGCTCGAAGCGTATGAGACACCCTACAAGTACATTTTAAATGTACAATTTCCAAGAGAGTGTTAACAACTCCAAATCTATCCCAGTAGATCTTTATTCCTTGAATAAAGGTTGTTACTCCCCAGAATTCTACGGAGAATTTCTATTGAAAGAATATCTATGAAAGCCAAGCTTTCACCAATTGCTTTATGGGAATTTCACTGTCAGTGCCCTCCCACTAACCTCCTTATATACACAAGAATTATTTCGTTTTGAGTCAAATCATAAACCATTATGATTATTTCAAAACGACAGTTCCAAGAACCTTATGCTTGCTTCAATCCAAACATGGATCGATAACCCGCAAACCTTGTTTGTCGGTTATACAAAATCGTCAGGATGTTGTAAACATCCTCCAAAAGGTTTCCTTTTCAGGAAAGCGATTTTGATCTACAACTGACACATTTCATAAATGAAATACGCAGTTATCAACAAGCATCTTCAAAATGGATTTACCATGGCAACAGGTAAAAGGTTGAACCGTTATTAACACAATGTTGATAACGATACCTTTCCGTCAAAAGCCCAGCTTTGTACGTTGGTATGTTGCCTTCCATGTATGTCTTCCTTGAAGACGTTTAATGTACCAATAGGCACAATGCCTTGTGGTACAACAACTAGTATCCAAAATAGTTGTTATACATGGAATCCATTTCGGACTCATGGCACTTTGCCATAATAGGGAGTCGATACCTCGTATCACTTCCAAAAACGTAGTCGGTGGATATACCTTCATAAGATTGACATCTTTATGAGGTTAGATCAGAAACCCATACCCTAGGTTGTTTTCTGACTCTATCCGATCTACGAGTTCTTGTGTATTTGAAGATTAATGGTATAGATTCATCATAGATGAACTATTTGTGTTCCATTAAGGACTTCGTGCCTTGAACAGTATTACTCCGATTTTCATCGAGTATCACTATCCTCCCACTGACCACTGCATATCGGTATTCCTCTCAGGAAAAACCGCATGGTGAGCAACAATCACATTGTTCTCATGTGAGATTTACAAGTACTATACTTAAGGTTTCCCTTAGGATAACCTATATTGGCACTTATCCAATTTGGGTCCTTAGTTTGGTATCATCCAAACGTTATGCCTGGCATACCCAAATTATCAGGAATGAGAAACCCCGTTTCTTTCCTGTTCATATCCTATATGATATCTGTCAAACAGATTTATATGGAACCTTATTCTAAATAAGTTTTGCACTGTTAATACATATCCTATTGAAGGAAACAGTAGCTCAGAGCGACTCGTGATAAACCTTATCATGTCCAACAAAATTCGGTTTTAGTTCGGACACACCGTCTAACTGACGTGTCTCGGGAGGAGTCCTCATATGAAAGAATACCGTACTCTTTCATGTACGTATGAAACTTACTGCTTAAGTATTTTCCATTACGGTCTTACCGTGGCGGAATAATACTATAGCCGATCTGTTTATTTACTTCGTGTCGAAACTTTAAAGTTTCCGATTGTGTTCTTCAAAAGAAACACATAACCATAACGTGATGCCACATCCGTTAAGGTCACGAAATATTCATGTTCACATCTAGCCTAGCTAGATATGGGCCCACTAACTTCACCATGAATAGGGCTAACAGATCGGTGGCCCTTTTACTATTACCAAGTAAATAGTATTTTAGGTACTTTACCTAATAAACTAGATTCGCAGACCTTATTTGAATAGTCAAATCAGTCCTAGTACCCACTCTTCAAAAGTGTGGATATACGAGTCTCGTTTAATTGTGTCCTAGACAACAATGCCACAAATAAGTCTCTATTGATCAAATCAATTTGAGCTATTTATTTGTCATTTTATATGTTTGAGATTTTATTATATTCAAAATATAAATTCTGTTATTCACATCTAATGTGTTTATCTCAGTATCATCTTTATATAATAAAACACACTTAGTGTTCTAGAATATAAAGGTTTATCCGAACGGATTAAACACTGATATAGAGATAATGTCTCTAGTCAAACTAGTTACATTATAACAGTTCCTAATTTAAGTACATACCCAAAGGTAGTTCCTAAACTTAGGTATCTACGGTCGAAACAGCGACTTTCGTCCCGTTTCCGATTCGCAGAGAAATCTCGGCTTGAAGTCAGTATCCAGCTCATAGCGGATTCTGAACATCAATACATATATTTTATGTACCACACTAAGTATTTAAAATCCAATTTCAATACTAGTAGTGAACATAACTTTGACAAATATTTTAAAGTTAGAGCCTCGCCCTTTCTTTAATTCCTTCGTGTCTTCCATATCCAAATGGTAGTCACTTTGGGATATGTCAATTATCTTTTCAATATTTCACAAACCTTTGGCCAAGCCTTGGGTTTTAGAATATCGAAATGATGTGCACCTTGTGCAACATGCCCAATTGCAAACTTTGACTTTTCTCCTAGAATAGTCATAATTCTCCAAGAATTATTAATTGCAATTTAATACTTTTTAAATCTAAAGATAGATTTATTGATAAGTATATTAATTAAGCACTAAAGTCATCATCACATAAATCTTCCAAAGATTTTATGCTCTACTATTTGCTTAATTATGGGGCTAGTATAACAAGTTATTTTATCCAATAAAGTAACCTATTATTAATTCCCAATGAAAATTAAATCATTTAAAACATTTAATCCAAGGATTATATATTTTAAATATTCAACTTTTCAATTCTTCTTTTGATTTCAATAGTCCAACTATTTAATCAATTTAATAAGGTACTATTATTATAATGATACAAATAATCCAATTATTTAATCAACTATAATTTTAATTCAATTATATTGATTACTATAATCCAATTATAAAATCAACTATATATTGAATGAGTTTGTATATAGTCCAACTATATATATATTTAAAACAACATAAAATATTAGTCCAACTAATACTTTTGATTAATATGACGAGTAAAATATAGATGAGCGCGTTTAGCGAGTATTCGAACGAATGTTGCAAATTCAATACTTGCCTCCCACTATTTTTCGTCGAGCCTCTAACCCTCTGTCGAGTACTCGGGAAACCGTGTTTCCTAGTGGGCTAGGATCCCGTTAAATATCACACAATCTTGACTTTGGCCAACAAATTGTATGATAATTAACTAGGTAGATCTCGAAGATCAATTGGATCTCATCCAACTCCTAGATCCAGTAGGTGGACATCCAAGTCCCAAACACATATATTATATATGCCTATATATCGAATATATACCCTAACCTTTTTCCTCTGAATCAACTAGGCCTTGGCTTTGGCACAACAAACCTAGTGATCCCAGTCAAGCGCGGACCCATTGACATGGAAGCTTCGTAATCAATGTCAATGGACAAGAAGTGGTCTTGACTTTGGCCAACAAACCACAACTTGGACACGACACCGATATGGAACAAAGCCTCGTGATTAAAACACATCTTCGACGGACAAGGGCTTGACTTTGGCCAACAACCCCTGCCAATCTCGGATCTTGAGCAAGAATCACTCAATGGAAGGAAAATAAACGCTTGATATTTAACGAGGGTTTTTCGCGTGGCAAATTGGCTACCAATTTAATTATCTTTGTTAAGGTCTCATCATCATACACCCTTAAACATGCATTCTAAATATATAATAAAGCGAGTATGAAAATAAATAATAATGATATGCGGATGGATACTTTACATTGATCCTAGATCAAATCTCTCCCTTTCTCACTCAAGCTAGCACTTGTATTACTTCTACCCGTTACACTACACTTCTAAAGAAACCTCATTTACATAGAGGGGAATAGGTGAGAAGAGAATACAAAGAGAATAGAGGTGATAAGGCTGGACACGCAGGTCCAATTTAATAAATCGAATTTATTACAACAATTTCTAAAATTGCCCCACCCACTAATATCCATCCGATATACATTATTCATACACAACCACGTATTCACACACATAAGCATGCTATCAATCAATCTAATCAAATTAATTAATCTGATAATTAAGTGATCATCCAATGTTCAAACAACGATTTGATTTTGTTCGAGTCAAACTCGTTTTTGCGAATAAGTACTTAAAGTACGAATTCATGAATTAAATTAAACTACATCATTAAATCTAATTTAACATGTATTTAATACTAATTCACTATTCAATTCCAAATTAAATATTACACTTTATTAATAAACCTTTTACGATTTAAATTCCAAATTTAATCGTAACGCGTCTCAAAGACCGATTAACGTCCAACGTCAATTCAATTAAAGTCCAATGGGCTTTTAATTGATTTCTTAAGGCGTGGACTTTTGGTCAACTCGGGTCAAACCGATAACCAAAGTCCAATCCGGGATTTACCCCATAAGCCCATAAATCAATCTTGGCCCATTAGGCCCAATTGAACTTTAAAGGTTCATTAGTCGCATTTGGGCTTAATGGAAGGTTTTGGGCCCAATTGGATCCAATCCATTTGGCCTAAACCCAACTTGATAAACAAAGCCCAATAAGCCCAATAACAAATTTAAAGCCCAAATCCAATTTAAGGCCTAAATAATTAAATTCATGAATCCAATTCCGCAATTTAATTACCTAAAGTGCATTATATGATTAATCAACTAAATCAACATTTCCAAAACACTAAATTAGTCCAATTAATCATACTCAATCATTATCATATGTCCAACACACAAATTGAAAAATCAAACCCATTACATGCTTTAATGCTCTCGGCCAAGGAAGGATTTTTTGTCGATTTGAATTCAATCCAATTAACCCACAATCGACATTAAATCAACATCCCGAATGATTTCATACACATCCAATGTTCAAAAAATCAAAATCCAAGACATTAGGGCATAAGGGCATAGGCCAATCGGCCAACATATAGAATTAGGGGTTTTTGTTCAATTCAAAATCCAATCCAATTGATCTTAAATTAACATCATCCAACATGATTCCAACTCATCAAATGAATCAAAATAAAAAAATTCCAAGATTCCAAATCAACAATACATTCGGCCAACACCATCAAAATTGGGGAAAATTGTTCCAAATCATTTTCTTGAAATTGATCAAATCAATCTTCAATACAACATATATAAGCATGCTCAAACATCCAATTTAATCAAATCATGCTCAAATACAAAATACCCAATTTTAAGCCCTACATTTTCATGCTTGAACCTAGCTCTTGATGCCATTGTTGGTTATTATCTAGGTCCCAAGATCAAACAAGCAATGAAAACAATGTGTGAACCACAAACGGAGGATAGCGGAATACTCACATCGATCGGTTGAGTCGATTTGGAGACGAATCAAGGCCAAATAGCCACTGCCAAGGCGCCAAACTGCTGCAGTCACTGCCTCATTTTCAGAATTTTGAGATGACAAACGGAGCTCCAAGCCTCGTCTAACGGATCCCGGCTCATGGGTGAACCTCCCTACCACCTTCGCAAGACTCGTAGTGTGCTAGCACTTGCGGTTTTGCCACAAAAACCCAACTCTTGCTTCCATTGCTCACGCCATTTTGGCTTCAAAACCAGTCCACATTTTCGTTTTGGGCGTGAGGAGAAGAGAGAAAAAGAGAGAGAAGAAAGTGTGTAATGTTTTTAATGAAAAGCTTTTCCAAAAAGCTTTATATATTTTCCAAGAAAAAAATAATAAAACCAATTACTTAATTGATTTAATTAAAACCAAAAGTAAATGATTTTCCCTCCAAACACTATTACACCAACTACATCAACTATCACATGTCACTTTAATAAAGTGATGTGATGCAAGTCAATCCATCAATCCATCAATCAATCAATCAATCAATCACTCAAAGTGACTTTTGATTTGACGCTTGATGTGACGATTGATTTGACGCTTGATGCGACTTGCGATGCCGCACTCGAATTCGAAATACGAATGCGCTCGCAATCACACTCGGGCTCGGGTTCGTAATTCCAAATTAACGATTTTTCCGTCGCGTCGTAATTAAATGATTACGCCTAGCGAATTCACTATTCACGTCGCTAACGAATTAATTCTAAATTAATTCGTTCGCCCGAATTAAAATCTAATTTTAATTCCGCGTCGAAATCTAATTTCGTTTAATATATCGAATATATTAATTTATCGATTAATTCCAAATTAATCGTTATCTCTCTCTAGACGATATTTTATCCTAGATAAAATATCTCCGTAATTAATCCTAGATTAATTTTCTCTCTCTTCTATATAATCCCAGATTATTCAAGAGTGCGAGTTGTGCGTCATCGGTGGATTATCGGGAAGCGACCCATGAGATCCCCGGATAAGTTGGCAGTAAATACGGTCGTCGGAGTATCCGAATCACGTACGTACCAAGTACTACGTTCTACCGATTTACGAGACAAGGTCGACTCCTAGCAAAGCACCAAGTCTACCCAATTCTCCGGACATATCCATTTAAGAATATTAAGATCTGTATCAAGCGTAGTATACGATTGTATTGTGTGTATCGGCCCAGTATCGGATAGTCACGTGCTAGGGCTGGGGCTGGATAAGTGTCTACCCCGTCCGAAGCACATATCGGATGTCTGGTAACATAGTCTCTATAATCGGATATTCATGACCTGGTCACAATATCCCGATTGGTTGCGCAACACTCAAGAGCACTAGTACCGTATCCTGCGTGACATCATCTCCACTATGACTGAAGTGATACTTCCGTCTTGACATCACACCCAATACACTACGACTCTCTGATAAACCCAGAAGTGGTGTACGCAGAACCGGTTAAAGCCCTGTACCACCAAGACAACAAAAGTCTATCGATTATCGTAAGTATTAGCGATGCAAGTCTCAGGTTAAGACTATACACACCTACCTTGATTTCGGCCTCCCATAGACACATAGTCATAATACCAATGGGATTCCGAAGGGTCTATCCAGAGCGAAGCTGTTTCCCGTACCATCGGTGAAACACGACCTCCTATCGCACTTGCATAAGTATCCAATACTTATATATATGAGAACTATGCCGTTGTGCCCTCACAACGCACACAAGTGCAATACTAGCCTATTCCGCATTATCGATGTCCAGTCTCGATAATACTCCGGCTAGGGATATTTAATGATTAATCCTTCGGGGACTGATACTGTCTCATATCATTCTCAATCCAGGAACTAATCATAGGGACCTCTCTTCATTTATATATCTATGGTGATCTAATCACAAATGATGAGAGTGCAATTTCCTTGTCATATAGTTAATTTGCTACAACAACACAATGATCTGTGCAAATAGTGACGCTATGGGTCATTTTGTCCAAAACACATGGATCATGAGATATTGTATGTTGTGCTTTGGAAACAAATGAAAGATGTGTCAACTCTCGCGGTTTATCGGATGGAAACCCGGACATAAAATTTCATAGCCGATTCCGAATGGACGGTAGTATGATCTGTACTCGGATACAACTCCACGAACGCTTGAGTAAACGACACTTCTTTGTTTTATATGCTTAATTTATTTATTTTTCGTCATTCGAATTTCGTAAATTATTGTTTGCATGATACGATCGAGGCGCATGGGCTTAGTAAGTGCGATGAAAGGTCCCCTATTGGAGGGGTTAAAATCATTTACCACGATGCTTTGCCGCACCGGTTTATGTGTGATCAGTTGATGAATGCAAGATATGTTCAATCGGGCATACTAAGTTGATGTTATTGTCTTTATTCTTGTTTATGCATGATACAATCGAGCGCATGGGCTTAGTAAGTGCGATGAAAGGTCCCCTTTTTGGAGGGGTTTTAAAATCCTTTACCACGATGCTTTGCCGCGCCAGTTGATGTGTTTCGGTTGAATGCAAGATATGTTCAATCGGGCATACTAAGTTGATGTTATTGTCTTTTTCTTTTATGCATGATACAATCGAGCGCATGGACTTAGTAAGTGCGATGAAAGGTCCCCTATTTGAGGGGTTAAAATCCTTTACCACAATGCTTTGCCGCGCCGATTAATATATATTCGGTTGATGAAGTAAAATGTGTTCAATCAGGTATACGAAGTCCGATATCATTGTCTTTACCTTATATATATGCATTATGTTGATTGCGCATGGGCTTAGTAAGTGCGATTAAAGGTCCTCTATTTTAGATATTAAAGTCCTTTACCACGATGCTTTGCCGCGCTTTTAGCCCGTTATTTTATTAGGTGTCATCAATTCATCCGTTCATGTATGTGTCATATTGTTTACTACATTTTGGAGGTCACTACTGTAAAACCCCGTTCGAACGTGTTCCGAAACGCCGCACGAACGCATGTTTCTGTCTGGCCCCGTTCAAACGCGTTATCAAACGCTACACGAACGCGAACCTTCTGTTTACCGTTCGAACGCGTTTACGAACGCTACACGAACGCGAGTACACTGAATTGAGTCATTTTCATCATGTGTGTTTGTATCCATATAGTTATCTTTTTTGCGCCACGCCATATCATGTTTATCCCATTGGTTGCATCATTCACCTTCGTCTTGGCTTAACGTATTACATTCATATATCCATGTCATCATGATAGCATTGAGTATTATTTCTCGTGGTATATCGGATGGAAACCCAAACATAAATTTCGTAGCCGATTCTGAATGGATGGTAGTGCGGTCTGTACTTGGGATACAATTCCACGTACCACTTGGAAAAGTACTCACATGTGTGCTTGTGTGGTTAATGTTGGGTGCTTGTGTTTTCTTGAATACAATATGCCAATGAAGTCGTATGTTCGTTGCTACTTTGATGTATTTTTAAGCATGCAATCTTAGATGTGAAATATATATAAATTCAGGTGTAAGTTTTATTTTTGTGCATATGGATTTAGAAGAATGATACTCTTGAAAATAAGTGTTTCTTAAGCTTGATTAAATTATTACACAAATCCTTTCATTACAAGTGACATAAGTAAGGGACCATTCTGAACCCAACGGTTTGAGGTCTTCCCTTGCGAGGGGTGAGTGCGGCCTTAAATCTCATTTTCCCGGTTCACACCGGGTGGCGACTCCATTATTCTCTGGTTTAGTCCCCCATGGCTACTCCGTACTCCCAACTAGGCCGCGAGCCTAGAACAGCATGCGTCGCCCAGGTCCTGTGTCCCACACATATGTATTTTATACACACGGAATTGGACATCCATTGATATCTATAGATATCCAATTTTACAATTTATTTGAATGCAAAATTGTATAATTGAATCACTAATTAATTATATTAAGGTTATATAATTTCTTATTATAATAAAAAATATTTTAAATAATAAATTAATTATTTTTAAATAATTAATCAGTGATAAAAATAATGCGGCCAAGTTAGGCACCGAGACCGAGCTAAGCCAGGTTTTGGCACCAGCCTAGCTTGAGTCCTGGCATCAAACTTGGCAATACCCGACATCAGCCTGAGTCTGAACCCGAGCCCGACACCAAGCTCGGCCCCGATCCTGACATTGACTTCGACCTCAATCCAACATTAGGTCTCGGCATCGGCCCGACACGAGTGCCCACGGGATGGGTGCCAATAGGACAGTGTTCGGAACCGGGACTGGACCTATCCGAGCATCGGGTCCCGCCATCGCGTCGAATCGAGTCCCGGCACATTCCCTTGTGTTGGTGGGACCGGGTCTCGGCATTGACCCCGCCAAGGGACTTGTGGGACCGGATTTCAGCACTGTTTCGGACCGAGTCTGGGCACCTACTCGGTCCAGGTGCCGGCATTAGCCCTAGACTGATCGCGACATCGGTTCTTGACACAGCCACAGACCTTCTCGACACCGGCCTAACCTTAGTGCCGAATGGATCGGGTCCAGACACTAGGCCAGATATGGCTCGGCACTGACCCAGCTTGGGTTTAGGTAGCATTGGGTCCCGGTACCGACCTAGCCCTGATTCAGGCAGCACCGAGGCAGACCTGGTCTCGGCATCGAGGTCGACCCGGGTGCATCAAGACTCATCATATTTTTTTTTAAAATTATATTATAAAAATATTTTTGACAATAATTTTTTTTAATTAATTACACTTTGTATTTCTCTACTTGTACTTGGATATTGAATAAATAATTAATATTCATATTCATCCATTATCCACCCAATATCCAATTGGATATTTAAACAATTATCCATCTCTATGTCCAATAAATATTGGATGGTTATTATCCAAATCCAATTGGATAGATAGTTGGATATCAAATGTGTATGGATATTTTTGTCATCTCTAAATTAGAGATGCCGGGACCGGTCCTACCGGTGCTAGGATCTTGTTCAGGCCTGGCATAAGTACTAACATTAGGCCTGATGCCAAGATTAAGTCCAGGCCCGGTGTCGGGATCTGGGATTAGGTCGATGTCAGGATCGGGGTCGGGATAGGGTAGCTGGGCTCGGGTTCGGACCCAGGCTGGTGCTAGATCTTGTCATGTTTGGTGTCAAGACCCGAGGGAGGCTGGAGCCAGGATCGGGCTTAGCTCGATCTTGGTGCCTAACTTTACCGTATTATTTTTAATTAGAAAATAAACATTTTTTTAGTTAAAATAATTTTTAATATAATAATAAATTATTTAACATTAATGTAATTAATAAATGAATCAATTATAATATTTTATATTCAAGTAAATGTTAAAAATTGAATATTTATAGACATTTATTGATATCTATGTCCGTGTGGATAAAATTTACATCTATATCCAACATTTATAAGTAAGTGTGAATATGAATTTATCCATCTTGAATATATATGGATTTGGACATGGATATCAATTATTCATATTCAATTGTATATTTGTCATCCCTAATCAAGGTAGTACTTGCTTTTTAAGCCCAATTTGATGGGCTTATATCTCCTATTTTGGTGCACGATAAGGCATGTGTTCTATTTTTTTTCCATATTGACCAAAAAAATCACTATCTTAAAAAAAAAAAAAAAACAAACCTATTCAAGTTATCATGTATGTATACCTATGGTTAATATTTTTTTTATTTATTAAGGTGGGAGTTCAAATGAGAAGAGGAATTTGGTCCTAATAAGATAATATGAAAAAGTAAGTATAAATATATGTATTTTTATGCACCTTCAAATGTTCAAGTCCCAGCATGACTCCATTCTCTCTCAACTCTCCATATCTATGAACAAATATAACATCCCGCCAGAGGCATGACGTTATCGATAATAGACAAGGATAATTCATCTCCCTAAGCCTCAAAACAGACGGAAAACAGACATGATGTGCACTAAAAATGGACAACTTGGATCACATTCCAGTACCAAAAAGACTTATATAAATATCAAATATGCAAATAGGACCTCCGCTTAGAACTCAAAATAATTCAAATCACATCATCGATCTTCAGGATTCCATGCCAAGTCAAAGCATACAATTCAATACTTGTAATTACATACATATAATAGTGTGCTTTGATTAATATAAACATATACAAATGTAACATAAACTATACGACCCTTCCTAGGATTCTAGATTGGGTGATTGCAACTTGAGTAATCCATCGACTCGAGCAAGGTATCCAAACTTGAATGGCTGACCGATCTGGTTGTCAACCTGCAAAACTAGCAAACTGTAGCGGTGTGAGTTATGAAACTCAGTAAGTAACTATGCATAACAAAATCATACACGTCAAACATATTATAACATTTGTTAATTAAACATATGTGAACTGTATATAACTACCATTTTTAGAACCTTCATGTGAGCTGATTTTTATCCATTTTCTAATAATCCTTCAACTTCTATTTATCTTTTACTAACTGACCATACGAAAACAATACCTAAAGACTTATTGGTGGTTACATAGATGCGAAATTATCCCAATTAGCAAGTATCTTTATACTCTGCCGGTCATATATTAAAACCATATCTTACCTACATATGCCTTTACAAACTTAAGAACATCTCTTTTATTAACTCTTAGGTCTATTACTTAATAACTATCTATGTCCGATTTTAGAATCTTTATATATATAAATATATATTCGCCTACATTTGCAAACACAACCAATACTAAAGCTTACATACATACACGTCCAAACACATTAATCATAGATATTCAAATATCTTACTTATATTCATATCTGTACAGTTTCAGAAAAACTTAACTTATATTGATCATCAAATCTTTCACTTACCAATCATACATACATGAAAGTGTTTCCACACTAACACATTCATATACATATCCAAACAGATAAAATGTCATATAATCATCGATAGCAATATACGTGGCCCTCGAAATGCTCAAGAGCGTATGACAAACTATAAACATACATATGTGTTGACTTATGCACTTCAATTTGTCAATCAATGCTCATACACATAAACACACAACGAACTCTTGTGCAAACAAATTACATATGTCATTAAATTCAGAAGGAGACAAATAATCACAATCAATACATTCATTTACTTTTTACAAACGTGGGTTATTCACCAACATTCATATACATCATCAAAATATTTTGAAAACTCATTATAAAATTCTTTTGTTGTAAAAAACTAATTTCCGAAAATCATATTTGTGGTAAGATCCTAATCAAGCGTCCAATACCAACTCAACTGGATGAAACATATCAAGTGTCCAATGTCTGGATCGCGTGTACAGAGTGGACAGCGAACGAATCAATCTCATATCGACAGATGGTAGCGGGTCAATCCAGTACAGTTGGACGGAACCATAAACAAGCGCCACGACGGATTCAAAAATCATAAAACCATAAAAATATAAATCAAGCGTCATGGCGGAAACATATTATATCGTAGCATAAATGAAATCCGATGTATCTTATTTTAAAATGTAATTCTTCTGAAATCAATATTTTCCCAAAACACAAGTATGTCTTAATCAAAGATAAATCTTTTGAAAATGTGAGCGAATATCGAATGAATATCATTCAAAATAATTCTTTGGTAAACAAACTTTTCAAAACACTTATCAAAAGTCCATTGTCTGAGTTGCGCGTATTAACCGAACAGTGTACGAACATGACCATATCGACAGAGTAGTAGGCCAACCATTTTCCAATGGTCAAGACCTCATAACAAGCGCTCTGGTGGAAACATAATCATAAGTCATAAATCGTGAAAACAAGAGTCAAGCGTCCGGACAGAAACATATCATCAAGCGTCTCGACGGAAACATATCGATAAATCATAAAATATGAAAATGTAGATCAAGCGTCGAGGTGGAAACATTTCATTACACGTTTCTCGGCGGAAACATTATGATAGTTCATAAAATATTAAAACATATTACAAACATCAAGACAGAAACATATTCTTTATCATTTATGGTCAAAACCAAACTATCTGAAATCTTCATTTTTATCAAAAATGCTTTCATATCATAAAATCAAAAATCGAAGTTTCAAAACATAAATCAAAGTATCAGAGAACAGAGTTGTTAGAAAATAAAAACATTCATAAAAACAGAAGACATAAGTATTCATTCACATTTCAGATACATCATAAAATACACATTTATCCAATATCATTCAACACTGTTGACATACTTTTAACTTGGTATATATATACATATATATCCATAACGTACGATTATGCGCCGTTGAACCAAACCACACATACCCGTGGTTTTAGCCAACCCAAACTCGTAGTGGTTTAGTCAACTTAAGCTATACATATTTCTATATAGATACATATATACACACACACATATATCCTCTATGAAACAATTATGCACCCAATTAATTATACTTCAAACATTCATCGCATGGCACACTTACCTCGTCTCGCTAACATTCAAGACCATAGTTCAATCTATCAAAACAAACAATAGAAATAATTAGAACCGATGTTATATGAAATTCTCGACTCAATTATAACAAACATTCGGATCTTCCCGGAAAATCCAAATCATGTTTAATTCTAATGATTTCAGTTTCGTTACTCTTAAAATATCTTATACCACATATGCATAACATTAAATTCAATTTCCGATCCAAAACACGAAAATTCTCTGAAAAATTCAAAATCATTTAAAACGGATCTTGAACCTTTTGGATCTATCATGTTCCTCATAAAACTAGTAAAATATATATAATATATCATAATATATCATTCTAGAACTATCAGATAATTTAAAATCTCAAATTACATGTTTTTTCAGAAAATCTTCCGTAAAAAACTTCTAATAAAGCTACATAAAGATCTTGAACCCTCTAAAAATTTTCAGATTCATCCAAACATTATCATATCATCATATATAACTCATATCTATTATTACATTCATCAAAGCATAGACATGCGCGAAATCTGATTTTTCTTGAAACTCGCTAATCCTATTGGATCGATCCAAATCATTCCGATTTCACCCGAATTCTACAAATAATACAAATTCAATACATTCTAGCTTATTCAATTAAATACAAGTCAATACACTACTCTACGACACTACTGGAAGAATCTGAATATAAAATGAGAAATATGAAAAATAGCGAATTTAATCGGGATGGCTTACCGAGATTCCGGGGGCATATACGGACTCCCAACGCTCCCACAAACGTATTGGTGCTGTCAAAATTTCACTTGGAGTTGTCGAGCAACACGACCCACATAACAGTTTGTTTTTGCCTCATTTGGCGTACCACCAAGCACGGATCGAAAAAATCATCACCACCATCTTATAGTACTATTCGAGGGCTTCGATTTGGCGAATGACTCGACCAGTGAAACGAAGAGACAATCCGGGATAAAAGCTTTGATGTGCGCGCTTCTCTTCTTCCTTCTTGCTTTTTCCGACGATTTCAAGGCCACCATCGGCCACTAGTGGACGCACGATTCTCGGACGGTCCTAACCCCACTGGTGCGTCAGCCAGACACCGGCCGATGGCCTCGAAACTCTCTCACTCCTAAATGTTGATGAGGTCCGAGTAAGATTGCTTTGATGACTTTTGCTCTTTTGTAATTAGTGAAAATTTGCGGTAATATTTTCGTGAAATTGAATCCAAGTCCATGTCTTTGGGCTCTTTTAAAAATTTATATTTTTGAGGGTCTTCTAGTGCAAATTTCGAAAAATATTTCCAACGGAATAAAAATCAACTCAATCGGAGTTTGTTTACTATTTCTATAGCCAAAACATCAAAAATTCATCAAATAAAAATATCCGAAAAATACATGTAACCGGTCTTTTCGAATTACGCGATTTTCAAAGTTTCGAAACACCATTGAAGACATAAAACCATTGACTTATTATATATCTTTATAAATATTAGTGAGACACACACGTGTGTAATGAGCTTTAGATCCGGACGTGCGTAAAAGATAAGATTCCTGTAAAATCAAATGAGACGTCATGCAACCCCTGAGTTGCTGTGAAATCGAGCTTGATAGTGCTGATGAAGTGAGATTAGGTTAAGGAAATTGATAGTGCGATGAAGTGAGATTAGGTTAAGGACCAAGCTCGATGATATTGCTGATGAAGGAATTTGATTTGTTTGCTCTGAAACCATCTTCAACTCACGATTTTAGGGAAATTAATTTAGGGGAAAATGGCGTTGGACACAGCATCTTCAACAATTGATTTTAGGGAAATTAATTTAGTTGCTCGCTCGATTTTAGGGAACTGAATTTTTGGGAATTTAAAATGGCGTTGGATCACTTGCAGGTCTCATTTGTGGGGACCTCATGTGAGGCTTTGGATTGAGCAAGAGCGTGTATATATATATATATATATATATATATATATATATATATATATATATATATATATGTAGTTAAATTTTTAATTTTGGTTTTTATATTTATAGATTGGATTGAAGCAAAAATAACTATTAAATGACAACTTTAGTTTACATAAGACATCTTCTATTTTTTTTTTTTTTAATTTTACCGGAAAACAAAAAAAAAAATCTAAGGATTCTCTGAAATAGAAAAATAATAAAAACTTACAAAATATTTTTCTGTAGACACTATTTATTTGTTGAAATTATGACCTTATATTTTGGTATAAATAATAAGTTCATTTGAGATGACATATCATCTCAACAATTAAGTTTCAAGTAAGGAAAAATATATATATATCAACTTTCTTTCCCATGTTATAATTTTAGTATACCAAGTGTAAAAAGTTAAAGAATATTTTATTTAAAATTCAAATAATTAATTAAAAGAGAAAATTTAATTTTTTTTTAAATTAATAAGTCGAACCGAATCATTTAATAATCAAAATTTAATTAAATTTAAATCTAATATTTTCTTAACGAATTGAGCTCGTAAAATTTGATTTGAAGTTACCTAACGAAACCGAACACTACTAAAGTCCCCTAATTGTATTTAAACACTTCATTTATTTAAACAACTGATTTATCAAGAGTTGGATTATCATAAATCTTGGTTAAGTAAAAAAAATTAATTTTTATTTAATTAGTAATTTGGATCCTCTAACCATACAATGTAAATTGCTTAAAGAAATAACATTAAATAATAATTTAATAAAGCTTCCCCTTTATCGTGTCTGTCGAGGGCTCAAATCAAAGCGCACATGCGCGTCGCGTCTTTCTGAAATCACAAGTCTGGAAACAGCTGTAACCACGTGACAATTGCAAAGTTGAAAGGCCTACTGCTCTACGCTCAACAACAAAACCTGATCCTGTATCCTTAAAACCCCAAAAAGACAATAAACTTAAAAGCGACAAAACCAGTTCCAGCTATCCTAAACACGTGACAACATTTCCTCACAAAACGACACAGCACCGCTCTCGCCGTGGGATCAAACTATTATGAAAGAAATGATACATAATATACCACCACCTCATCTCCTCACTTCACATATATCAACTTTAAAACAATACGAAATTATTATTTTTCCTCCAAATTACATGAAAAAAACTATGAATAATAAAAAACAAATAATCAATCGTCAAACTATCATCATCAGCATCCTTAACAATCAAATCTAATAATTAACTAACAAGAATTATTTAAAAAAGAGACAGTAAAAAAACTCCTAAAACAAAATCATCAACTGATCTATCATCATCTATATAGATCTACATGAACAAAGCAACAGTAGCAACGAATCCAGCCAAGTAACAGCCGAAAGCAACTCTGTTCAAAGCGACGCCGTTTCCAGGAGTGGAGGTAGGAGCGCCAGTTGGACTGAGGGGTCCGCCGCTTGGAGAGAGAGGAGCGTTAACGGGAGAGACGGAGGAAGGCGGAGACGGTGGTGAGAGAGTCGGAGCGAGCGACGGTTCGGCGACGGGGGTAGGAGTGGCTGTGGTGACCGGAGATGGAGATTGAGCGTGAGATTTGGTAGGAGAAGGAGCTGCTGCCATGGGAGCCGGAGTAGGAGACTTTGAGACCGGCGAGCGAGTCGGCGCTGGACCCGGAGCCTGAGCCAAAACTGAACCGGCGATGAGAGCCAAAAGCATGATGAGAACGAAGCTCGAGTGAACCATTGTTGCTGTTATGATATTGAGAGAGAGATAAAGGAAACAGACAAAGACAAAAGTTGGAACTGGAAGCGATAGTTTCTTTGAAAGAGAGGGGAAGAGGGTATTTATTTTTATATATAGTGGGAGCGACAACATATTTCCTGGTTCCTTTGCATGCTTTGGGTTATTTTGTTTTAATTTCCATTTTTAGCCTTCTAATTATTGGTTAGTTTTTTTTTTCCGATTTCTTTTTTAAACTTTTCTATTAATTAATTAAATACAATTTTTTTTGTTGGAGAAATCAAGCGCATGACACATGACCAAACACACTCCAAAGGGGATACAGAGCTATCGTCAGGATCTGATCTCAGTATCTCCTCAGAGTCTGATTACAGGACATCCTGTCAGAGTCTAGTTTCGTAGGCCCATCTCCAAGGGCTGATTCAGAAGCTTCTTTCAGGGTCTGAAGCCATGAACTCAGTTCAAAACCTGGATTCATGACCATTTGGTAAGGTCTCCGCCTCAGACCCTCCTCTCGTAAAGGCAAGCAAAAATCATATGAGGATTAAGCCCGAGATATCAGCTCATTGATGACACGAATCTTCTAAATAAATAATTAGAAAGTCAATTAATAATTTTTCGTTTCTTTAAGTTGGACAATCATCTAGAATATGGAAATTCTGAGATTATAGGGAGTGGGCCTGTTAATGGGAAACATGAATGGAATGTAACTGTTGTCAGTTTATTTTTCTTATAATGAGATATTATAAATACTGTAAGAAACTCCAGAATAAGGGATCGATCTTTTGAGATTCAAGCAATAATAGAGCATTCTTAACCAACATCTATATTCTTCTTTTAATTCTATTGTTTGTAAAGTTCTACTGCACAAACAATTGGTGCATTCTGTGTGAAAAACTAAGACGAAAAGTTGTGTTTACGGTTTTCCGCAATCATTAAATCCAAGAAAATTCACTCAACCAAACAAGTAAAAATGGCCTCGAGGAACAAGGATGTAGAATCTCTGCATCCGCTGCTCACCAAGAGGAAAAGTATCCAACTATCCAATACCCTCGATGGACATCTCGGCAATCAGGAATGAGATGATGAAGTAGATGGAAGACTAAATGCAAACCATTAAAAGGTAGTTTCAGAAACATTTGCAAGCCATGCAATAAGAGAACTAGAAGTTCAAAGTCCAGATCCAGGGAATTACCACTATTAGGACAAAGGAAAAGTGAAGAAATGATCAACCGTCGAGGACCCCCGTGAGGAGGGGCAACCAGAGAAGAACCACGATGAAAGACCCCGAGGAAAGAGACTTATCCAGATTGATGATGCGGTTTTCGAAGCAGAGGATTCCAGGAATCAGGGCTGGACGTGGAGATAGGTGGAGCATAAGGAGAGAGACAAAGACCCGGATGTGAGTCGTAACAAAAAGGACAATCGCTAGAATGGGGAGTTTGTCGATGAGAAACTAGCGGTGGAAATAGTGAAAATGATCAGACGCATTCGGGTACAGACACTAACGGATCTTCCACACCTGGAGATCAGGGGGATGTCCCCCTCCTTAATCCAGGAATGGATTGAATATGAGCTAAAGCCCTGAGACTTTACCCCACCTAGTTTCGACAAATACACTGGGAAGTCAGACCCAGTCATTCACCTGGTCCAGTTTCGAAAAAAGCTCTCGCTAGAAACCACCAACGAGGCTCTAATGTGCAAGATGTTCGTCACCACTTTTACAAGCAATACCCTTTATTGATTCATGCGATTGCCAGAAAGGTTCATAGGGAGTTTCGAATACCTGAGGTGAAGGTTTATTGAGCAGTACCACGACAAACAACCATCCCACCGAAGTCACTATGGCAGACCTGCAGCTGGAGAGGTACGATGAGCCCCATAGGCAGTACTTACAGAGGTTTGTTGACAAGATGAACACCGTCAACGACCTAGACTCAAAGTTTGCAATAGCCTTCTTCGTCAGAAGATTATTTAGTGGGTCCTACATTAATAAAGAGGTCATGAAGACTTCTCCATATGACATGTGAGAAGTACGGACCAGAACTGAGGGCCTACTAAAGGTAATGGAAAACATGACCAAGATGTCTCAAGTCGCTGCAATCGCGAAAACATATCAAGGTTGCAGCAGCAGAATTAGAAATGAACATAGTCAAAACTCGAGGACAAGAAAGTCAGAGAGAGACAAGAAGGGAGTCAGGACCTCATGAGATACTGAGGGAATGATAAGATACGAGTCTGAGCCCAAGCGACCGAGGTGGGAAGATAATGGGATGTTATATGTGTTAGGTTTGGTGCTCGGAGTGCCAATCCGGATCGTATTTATGTCTGATTCATGAATACGAACAATTCTTTTTTCCATAATATTACTTATTTAATGGTAGCACCTCTTGTCTTTTATATACATATTCGATCTAATTACGATTAGATATCTAATTATGATTAGATTGAAACTAAATCTGATTTAGTGATACTTGTATATTAGATAAAGACCCTAGGATTTACAATATAGTGTGCAGTTACATCGCAGTTTGTAATTGACATTGGGAAGCGTCACTATAAGTTGTATATCCTTAAATAAAGTTCATGGTCAAGATTTACTAACACAGGTCGGTTAGTAAAATCCGCTGAGACCAGTACATGTCGTAAATCACGACTTGGTCTGATGGTTTATCCCAATGAACTATGAGTCTCGTGAGACTCGTATAGACATGTAGGTGTTTATTTGATAAACACTGAACGACTCACTGAAGATTTCTTAATAGATGGTACACCAACGTCAATAGGAATCATATCGAGTTGAGCGAGCATAGTGGTCATTCGACTTGAGATACCACAGTGGATATATGAGTTATCCTCCACACTTTGATGGTAGTCACGTCACCGATCTATGTAGATCAGACCTCCGCATGTTCGTTGGGTGTGGACTGATGCTTATGATATCTAGTGCATATCAAGATAGAATCTGTTAGTCCTGTGTACAGGGCATTGGTTTCCTACACGTGTTTGTGATCTAGTAAATCCATGGTCATGGTATAACTTCGAAAGCGAGTTCCGAGTGTTATTTAGAGATCGTAAATTTGAAAGTCGACTATATTATACCATAAGGATTTGGCGTTCTTATCTATATCCCAGGAATAATATGGATAGCCTGTGACGGAGGGATTATACGTATGCATTGATCTCGACTTGCATAGTTGAACGAGATTATTTGTGGTCGTCATAATTCATGAGTGGGTGAATTATGGACACGAAATTGGATTCTGTGACGGATAAACCTAAACTTAGAGAGTCCCACAATATGAAGTGTACTCGTTGAGCACTTGGGCAATGCATTATGAATAATATAGATTATTCATAATACTTCACCAGATTAAATGAGTTAATTCGAATCGTTTAAACGGTTAAACGAAAATACATACATTAGGGGAATTTCGGTCAATTAATAATTAATATGTATTTATATTTGATACAAAATTTGATTAGATACATATTAATTAATTGTCAAAAGAGATTTTGACACATGTCACTAGTATATGTATTTTGTTATTTAGTGTAAATAAAAATACATATATATTAATAATTATATTAATTAATTATTTAGATATTTAAATAATTAAATAATATCAATATTACATAATTGTTATGTAATATGTTTAATCATTATTGGTAACAAGTGGCATATTCATTTAAGTTTGAAGTTATCAAATTGAATTTGACAACTTAAAAGCTTATTATATTTTTTTTTCAAAATGACAAAAATGTCCCTCACCCCTAAATTTCGATCATGTGCATACTGAAAGGGAAAAATTATTTTCTCTTTCATTAAGCTTGTCTTGGCCAAGTTTCCACCAATTTTAAAGAGCTTCCAAAATTATTTTTGAGAAAAACTTGAGAAAAAATGAATAAATCAAGAAGAAAGCTTAAGGAAATTTGAAGATTTTGAGGTAATCTTTAATATTCTTATACTTAGAAAGTTTGTTTCTTGTTCTTGAGTATCTATAATTGTTCTAGGGTTTACTTTATTTCTTAGATTTTGGGGCTTTTTGATTTGGAGGATGGATTTGGAGGCTAGATGCATATGTGAAGTTAGATTGGATAATATTAGTGTAATATTAGTTCAATTTGTCATTTGATGACTTGTTGTCATTCTAGAGTGTTATGACCACTCTTGTAACTCTTAGAATTGTTCTTGAGTTCTTCATTTGTGGTGACTTTGGTTGGTGTAAGTATTAATATGATTAATGTTGAGAAATTTGGATTTAAAGCATGAAAAATTATATTTTTGGTCACCAAATCAGATCTGGAATTTCTGTGATTTTGGTGATGAAAAGTATGTTGTATAAATGTATGGGATGTGTTTTGGACATTGGAACAATTTTCGAAAATTGTTTCGGAGTTGAAATATGCGAAAACATCGTAAAACAGCGTTACCGGGTGAGTTTCGGGCTTACCGAGTGTCCGCTGTCCAAACAATGAATTGGTCACTGTTTGGGCAGCCTATGAACAGCCCAAGCACTATTGGAGCTGACCTGGGCAGCCCCCAAACAGTATGTAATTTATGTGTTCAAGATGGTCTTACTTTTTTAGCACCTTACATTGATCCTATTAAGATTGCACTTAATTGTATTTGACCATATTCTCAAATTAGGAGAGAATGGGCAAAGTTTTATAAATTAAATGGCGTATAATCGGTAAAATTCTCACGAGATGTTCCAATACGTTGGAATTCTACTTATTTTCTTTTATGTCAAGCTTTCCAATACAAAAATATATTATGTAATTTTTTCCCAACATGTTCAACATATCACACTTTTGCCTAGTCAATGGGATATTTGTGAAAATATTTTAAAACTTATAAAAGTTTTTAATGATGCTACAAATATTTTTAGCGGGGTTTATTATCCTACAACACATTTATTTCTTGTTGAAAAAGTTTGAATATTGTTGGTACTCTATCTGAGCATATTGAAAATTTTGATCATAATGATTTTGTTTTAATTGAAGCTAATGTTGTTATGACACGAAAATGGTTGAGTTATTTTAAAGACATTCTGTTACTTTATCTTATTGTCACAGTTTTTGATCCTAGATATAAATTAGAATGTTTGAATAGTGTCTTACAAGCTTACTATACATATTTAGGAATAGCTGATGAAATTATTATTACAAGAATAATAGATAAAATAAAAATTGATTTAATAGATTTATTTAATGATTATGTTTGTAGATATAACTTGCAATCGGTAGGATAATCTAGTAGTAGCGAACCTGTAATACATTCAAGACTTAACGTAGGTGATCGTTGGTTACTACAATGAAATAAAAAACATAGGGATAATACGACTAACAATCCGAAATTAGATAATTATTTATCTACCTATTTCGAGTTTCCTACTTAAAGTTTAGTGCGTATGAATTTTCAAGTACTTGACTGGTGGAACCGACATCAAAATGTCTATTCATGTATTATCAATTATTGCTAAAGAGGTGCTGGCAACATTTGTTTCCACCGTTGCGGTTGAGCAAGCCTTCAGCTTAGGAGGCAATATTTTGGAAGCGTGACGATTTTCATTACATCCAAGCACTTTAGAAGCAACAACATTTGTGGATGATTGGACCCGAGATGATCTGAGGCAACAAGAAGATGCCCCCGATGACTTTGAAGACTTATTCGACAATGCATCTGCAAGTGCAAGCAGAACGAGAGCTGAAGGATCAATAGGCACTGATAATGATGATGATTGATGAGTAAATAATTGTAAATTGTAATGGGGAACTATCTTAAAAATATAATGGAACTACGTGAGCTTTGATTCATCTCACCATTGGAGGATACATAGGCAACTTAAGTTTTTAAAAATTTAAGTTCAAGCTCTTTAATTTTATTTTAATTTAATGTAATCTAAATCTAAATTCATAATTTTAAATAAATTTTTTAATCTCATTTTTATTTTATTTTTTAAAAATCATTATTAAAATTAAAAAAACTGTAGGGAACCAGAACCGAACCGAAACCATCCGGTTCGGTTCCGATTCCCGGTTCCACACTTGTGGAATCGGAAACCGTTCGATAACCGAATTGAACTGTTGATCGGGTCTACACAAGCATATTGCACCATAATTAAGGACTTATTCACAAATATAAAAAAATGGAGGAAAGATTCTAACTAAACAAGGCATTTGTGCATACCCAAATTGTAGAACAACGATCAACGCAAAATCTATGATTCAATTGAACTTAAATGAGGCCAGACCCAACAAATTGAAGGTAATATATAGTTTCTCAATCCCACTTTTACCACACACAAATATGAATATATTTATTAAAAAATTAAAACATAAATGAGTATTGGAGATTTTACTTGATCCACGTCCTTATCCCGAATAAAAAAAAAATTTATTAAATTTTCCCAATCCCTATCTCCGATGTTATTTTTTTTCAATTTTTCATTCTGATCTCCTCCTCCATTAAAAAGGATTCCAGAGGATCTCCATCCCTTTGAGAATTTCTACCATCCCTTTGAGAATTTCTACCATCCCTATCATGTCTACTAAATACCAATTAATTAATTTTTTTTTTCTTCCAACTTTTTTATTTGGTTAACATTGATGCTACAAAGTAGACCTGGCCGCCGGTTCGGTTCCGGTTCGGAACCGAACCGAACCGGCCGGTTCTCGGTTCCACAAGTGTGGAACCGGAACCGAACCGGTTAATTCCGGTTCGGTTCCGGTTCCACACTTAAGTGGAACCGGAACCGTAAACCGAACCGGAACCGAACCTGTCGGTTCCGGTTCGGTTTACGGTTCCCTTTTCGTTTTTATTTTTTTTTTGTTTTGTTTTTTTGTTTTGTTTTTTTTTTTAAAATTTTAAAAAATAGAAAAAATTCTATAATCGTAATGTTTTTTCATACTATCACATCATTTTTATAGAATCTTTTTTTTATAAAATTCTTTTAACATATAATTTTTTTTATAACCAACTCTTGGCTAGTGTTTTCTTTATATAAGCGATGTGAGATATTTGTTACTTGGCTATTGTGTCCCACATTGCTTATATAAAGAAGTCAATAACCAAGAGTTGGTTATAAAAAGAATATGGACATTCATGTTTTAGTATTACAATTTTAAACCTCATTAAGTCATAATTATTAATAAAAAAAATTGAGAATTACTTGAGGAACCTTACGGTTCCAAGAAAATAAATTTTTTTTTTTTTTTTTACTTCCGGTTCCAACCGGAACCGTACGGTTCCGGTTGGAACCGTTGGAACCGTTCGGTTCCAGCGGTTCCAACCGGTTCGGTCAGGTTCCGGTTCGGTTCCGGAACCGGTTGGAACCGGAACCTTGGCCGGGTCTACTACAAAGCACTTCATACCTGATGTTGGTCTTATAAAATATGTGGTTTAAGTTTCCATTAAAAGGCACAAAACCTTGCAAATCATGACATTTTAACATTATGGAGAATGACAAATTAATTTGTGAATTGATTTAGATTTGTTCCAATAGATTTGGAATTATATTTATCGATAGACTTGACTTGCGATTGTAAAGATATCCGTGTTCAAAAAGAAAGAAAAAAAACAACATTAATCATACTGGTATCTAACATAGAGCTTCACGTATCGTTCTTTCATTTTATTAAACAATGCGAAGAAATTTACCATATGCTCCTTCACATCTTATTCATCTAAAGAAGGCTAGCCTCTTTTATTCCTATTCCCTCTTTGGACTCATTTGCAGTCATGAGTAGGCATCGGATTCCTTGTACTTTGAAAGAGAATACAACCCTCAAACTTTAATTTCTGATCATGCCCTGAAAATGTAACCAAATCGCTCCAAAGCTCCATCCACCTGATAACCCTCGACAGAGTGTTCATCCACAAGCTGTTTCCGAGGCCATTGCAATTATTTGGCTTCAAGAAGAATAGAAGAGAATGGAGATATATTGTAAGTGCTTCCGACACCTGGAACACCTTCGGGAACAATGTCGTCAGGAGACTTGAGATTGGTATCCACCTGCAATTCAACAAATTGACAATGGTTGAGACCTCAGAATTAGATTTCAGCCAGTAAAATGAACAAAAGATGAACAGTAGTTGAAATTAACAAGAATGTCCATTGAGCCATTAATCCAAACAAAAACTTTTTCCCATTTCAATTTCCGAATTATAATCATATCTTTCCTGCAGCTCACTCTTAATAATTATCCGAAAAATAAATAAAGTATCAGGGTGCCTATCTTAAAAGTTCCATATGCAGGTGAGTAGTTATAGTTTTACAGTTGATACAAGTAGCAAACTATAGGATCTCCAACATCACAGCCATGCAGAATGTGCACAATATTCTAGTCAGCCATCACTATATTCTAGTTAGCAATCATAGGTATCATCAACAAGTCATCAATGTCACTAACCAATAAAA